>CAIGQW010052710.1:819728-841754 GCA_903798125.1 Danio choprae
TGTGTGTGTGTGTGTGTGTGTGTGTGTGTGTGTGTGTGTCAAAAGATGCATACAGCTGAGAGGTCAAGGTTCATCTGTCTGACCTGAGTTTGTAAGTTGAATGGAGCAAAGTTTCAGAGATTGTTTTCAAGTAGTAGGTTGTCTGTATTGCAGCAATAATAATAATAATCATAATAATCATAATAAAAAGAAGAATAGATAATGAAAATGTTTTCTATGGCATGTCTTTTTTTAGATGTATTAAAATAAAGGCACCATGAAGGGAAAAATAAAAACACTCACTGTATATGAAATGATGCTAAAAAAGTTTACTCTTTACACTTTCTCCTTAAAGTTTCCAATCTTTCTGTCTCTGCAGGTTAGCTCTGTATGTGTACGAATATCTGCTGCATGTGGGAGCTCAAAAATCAGCACAGACCTTCCTGTCAGAGGTGGGTGAACTGCATTTTCAATAAACATAAGATTTTATGTGGATGTGATGGTCACGCATGATATGTACAGTATGCATGATGTGAATTTTGTCATCAGAACAGTATGCAACTGTGAAAAAGGGCATGCAGCATTAATATACTAATATTAATTAGAAACTAATATACATAAGAAATATTTTTTTAGACCTCTTTAGGATGTAATCAGTGCAGGCAGTGTTTAAAAAACACTTAATAAAAAGCCTCTTAATCAAGGAACATTGAGGCCATACCATGGCTGAAGCAGGTGCAATGATATTACACAGTGACTGGAAATCTTACAACCATGAAGAGAGGGACGATTCAGAACTATTTTCAGGCGCTGCATAATATCATTGCACCTGCTGCAGTGAGAGAAAGCCCTAATATTCTTAATAGCATTTCTTTATTATTTATTCTTTAATAGCATTCTTAATTTAATTTTTTCATCAGTCTTAGTTCGCGGTGTATTTTGGAGCAAGATGCTAATGTTTAATCCAAGTCAATGAAAAGTGCTCATGCCTAAACCAGAGTTTGGCTAAATATATAAAAAAAAACTGTAGGAGAGTTGTAAAATGAGCCTATTTTCTAAAAGGTGAAGTGTTCCTTTAAGGTGAAACTATATTTATTAAGGCTTTCAACAACGTTCCAATTAAACCCTGACTGTTCTCTGATCACAGCTTAATTTAATTACACTGAAAACAAAACCATCTTGGCACAAGAAACTAGGCAAACCGTTTGTATAATAGCACTGTCTCATGCAGAGAGTACACTTATTTACACAGATTCTAACAGGACTGCGTGTTCACTTTGTTAATCAATGTGTTTTTTTCCACATTCATGAAGTCTTTGTTGATGGTAGCTGGTTGTGAAAGGCCTTTGAATGACCTAATACAGAGAGGACATTTCAAGACCCGTTTGCATTGCAGACACAATTCACCCAACAGCAAGCAATATGTTTTACCTCCCTTCTGAAGGGTTTGTAACAGAGCACCCTTTGTTAATAGCTTGTCATCCTCTCGAGCTGTGTTTGGGAAAGAGATGTTTATATCAGTGTCTGCGACAGCTCGCTTACTGACAAACAGGACCGCTGACAAGATACAAGTGAACAGTAAAAGTAAATGCAGATGCAGATGAGTGCTGTAGCTTAGACTCAAGTAAATATTTGCGAATGACAGAGGAATAAGATCAGATAAATACTGAAAGAGAACAGAGAGAGAGAGAGAGAGAGAGAGAGAGACTGGCACATTCACAAAGGTAAAAAAAACACAACAGCTAAAAAACAACAATCCAGACAGTGCTGTCGTGACTCTAACCAGCCTCTGTGACTAAGCCGCCCGCCCCGTCCATTGTGGCCAGTTTCCTCTGCGACTCCTGTCTTTTGCCACCCTGCTCATGTAACCAGTTCACACTGGACTTGAACCCAAAAATAGCCGTGGCTTTCGCAGCAGTGGATTGAGATAATGTTGGGCACACCCGTGTTGTTTATGGCGGCTGTCGTCAGCACTTTAATGTCTGTAAACTCATCTCACGTGGCCAGTGACTAAAACTGATGATCTCATCAAGATGGATGGTGTTTTTCTGTTCCTGTTTAGTCTTTTGAGGAAGAGTTAAATGTGTGGAAGGTTTATGCCCAAAGTACAGGCTACTTCAGTGTAGACGCCACCATTTTAAGGTGACCTATTGTGCAAAAATCACCTTTATTAGGGGTTTAAGTACCGTTGTGTGGCAGCAGTGTGAATATAGTCAGCATCTAATGGTAAAAATGTACTAATTTTTTATATTCACACTTGATAAAAACAGTCTGCAGAAACACTTTGATTGACATTCTCCCTTTGTACATGTCAACAGAGGGGAAAACTCCCACCCATTAGTGGCAAACTCTCCCTCATTAGCACAAACAGCCCTGAGTGAAAAGCAGCCATCCGCCATTAGAGTTTTCTAGCCGTATCTGCTGAAGATTATGGCTGTGTTCTAGTCTACTTTTAGACACGCACTCGCAAACTTCCCTTCACTTGTTCCCTTGGGAGAATCCCTACTTAAATTGTTTTCCATTTCATCAAGTGAACGAGGGACTTTACATGGACATACCCTCAATCCCTCGATTTTGACAGAGGGAGCGAGTTGGTTTCATATGTCCACTCCAGCATGCAGCACTCCTACAGTGCATGTCCCAGAATGTGATTGTGGCCTCACAACAGTGTAGTTCCTAACTGTTAAAGGGTTTAGGGCATTCCATTTAAACACATTTAGATGTTCTGCCAGTAGTGGACACTTGTTTGACGTAATCAGGGATGTACAGCCGAGTGAATGAGATGGAGGGAAGTTATAAGAGGCATTATAAATGTGGAGTTTTAGGGGTCGATCACACCGAATGCACTTTTTACGTTAAGAGGCACCTTTTTTGAATGATTTACTAATGCCGCAAGCATTTTGTGCGCTGCTTATGCGCGAACGACTGCAGCGACTTTTAAAGATGGAGGAGAGACTAGTGGTCGCTGTTACAAGTTATGTAGAGCTGTATGACTTCACAAATCTTGAATATCACAATATTATTAAATATTACAATTATAACAATATCAACAGCAACACTCTTGCACAATACGCAGCTGATTCAATTGTTGCCTAGTGATGTAAAAAGCTCACCGCACTTCTTTTTTTCTTGTCAACAAAAAAGGCAGTGTGGTACGCCTCGCGTTTTTGGAACGTAAAAGCGCATTCTGTGTGATCGGGTCCTTAGGATGCACAAATGAACACCGGAGTTTCCATACACTGCCTTCGCCTGAGCCACTTCTTTTGACATTTTCAGAGATAACATTAGTCTTGTTTTGAAGCTGATGCACAGCTCCACCCTCTTTTAAAAAATGTGCCTAGGAGCACAATATTCTTTTATTTAAAGTGACAGTCCCCAAAACGGCACAATTTGGATTAAAGCCTAAAAGGGGCAGTTTTAAAGAGTTATAAAACATTATTTTTGCTGTATTTTGAGCTGAAACTTCACATACATGCTCTAGGGACACCAGAGACTTATTTTACATCTTGTATAATAGGTCCTCTTTAAGGCTACAATATACTCATGTTTTTGTTTAGTTTTCTGATTAGGGGCTAAAACTGATCTGATGCTGTACTGTGCTGAGTGTAACGTTTACATCAAGATGTGTGCTTTACTCATTGTTGGGAATGTTACTTTTAAAATGTCACTACAGATTACAAAATACATGCTTTAAGAATTAATTAGGAATTATTTCATTAGATTACTCAGGTTTAGTAACTTAATCTAAATCCTTTAGAATATTTTGAAATACCTTAGCTTTGTGAAACAAATAAATGTAATTCTGTGCTGTTTCATGCTGCATTCCAAGTTTCAGAATGAATCCAAACATGCCAAACATATCATAGAGGTATAGCCAAAACAACTGGCAGTTCTCTAAGTTATACAATAGATTTGTTTAATGTATAGACCGAACTCTCCTGAACTTGAAAATATGATTGGCTGAATCAAGATGCTGAATTAAGATTGTGTGGGGGGGTCGAATCGAGATCGACATCTTCTTTCGAGTATTCGTGCAACCCAAGTCTTTTGCATATGCTAACACCTACTGTAAATTCAAAGATTACAAAGTATGCTCTATTTGACAATGTGCACGAAAACATATACATGACTTTTTTTTTCTATTTTCTCCAGAAAATGTAGTGCTTTAAATAATTTTTGGATTTTTATTTTATTTATTTATTCATTCATTCATTTTCTTTTCGGCTTAGTCCCTTTATTAATCTGGAGTCGCCACAGCGGAATGAACCGCCAACTTATCCAGCTTATCCAGCCTTCCAGCTGCAACTCATCACTGGGAAACATCCACACACACTCATTCACAAACATACACTACGGACAATTTAGCTTACCCAATTCACCTATAGCGCATGTCTTTGGACTTGTGGGGGAAACTGGAGCACCCAGAGGAAACCCACGCCAACACGGGGAGAACATGCAAACTCCACACAGAAACGCCAACTGACCCAGCTGGGGCTCGAACCAGCAACCTTCTTGCTGTGAGGTGATTGTGCTACCCACTGCGCCACCGTGCTGCCCTTATTTATTTATTTATTTATTAATTTATGTACTTTAATACGTTCTCTGAGAATCACAAGATTTTTTGTATATTATAAAAGGTCATATTTTATGTCTTTCTCTCTTAAAGGCTTTGATTTATGGAGCTGTGCCACTTAAAGCTGTCCCTTTTACAACTGACTCATGTAATAGGAACGAGTATCAGTTCACCCTTCTATTGCCTTCATTTGCAGACATAGCGTTATGAAATTATTTGCTTGCAGTTTACGTTGTAGCTGCTGTCATGTCCAATACTTTGATCTTCATATTCAGATGTCTGTTTCTGACCAATCCTGACCAAAAGCAAATACAATTTTCCACTTTTTGAGAATGGCTCTTTTTAAAGTTAGCGTAAGCCCTGTGTACTTGGATAGTGTTCAGCCCTTTTTCAGAAATGATCTACCAATATAAAACATAATTGAATATAAAGCCACTTGTTTTAAATTCTCCAATTGCTCTTGTGACATGTTCACACTGACAGTGCTTTAAACAGATGCCAGGGTACAGTTTTATCTCTCAGATTTATTCTGGGCACCATGTTTGACTCAAAGTTCAACTCTCCATGGCAGAATGTGCCCTTAATTATGTTTAACTCACAAAGGGAGCGCAGGTCGACTTGTCAGTGAATCTCTATAACTCTTTCTTTGTTCTCTCTTTTGCTTGGCAGATCCGATGGGAGAAGAACATCACATTAGGAGAGCCGCCTGGGTTCTTGCACTCCTGGTGGTGGTAAGAATATGCAGAAGTTTCAAAATGAATGTTTTAAATATATCTGAGTTGATTAAGACATGAATAACATACTGTATGTAATTGTATGGCACCTCTAGTTAACTCGTGAGTGTTTATACACTATTCTTGATGTAGTGTCTACAGATCAAGTTGTCTGGATGCGTGCAGCACATAAAACCATAATAATTAATAGGATAATAATAATTAATAGAATAATTA
Organism: Danio choprae; assembly: GCA_903798125.1. NCBI lineage: Eukaryota > Metazoa > Chordata > Actinopteri > Cypriniformes > Danionidae > Danio > Danio choprae. Next base: position 825,231 of record CAIGQW010052710.1, read on the forward strand.
ATAGAATCTTTTCATAGAATAGGTTAATAAAAAGTACAAAACAGTACGTATTTGAACAGGAAAACTGTTGTAAGAATATCAGTGTATAATTTGTTTCCCTGGACCACAAAACCAGTGTTTTTTTTGGGAAATTGAGATTATTGTATTTTTTGCCGTTATTATATATATTTAAATAAATATGCTTTCCATTAATGCATGGTTTGTTAGGATAGGATAGGACAATATTTGGAGAGATATAACTATTGGAAAAACAGGAATCTGAGGGTTCTAGAAAAAAAACATGTTTTTAAAGTTGTCCAAATTAGTAATTAGCAATGCGTATTACTAATAAAAATTTTGTTTTTATATATTTCTGGAAGGAAATTTACAAAATATCTTAGTGAAACATGATCCTTGTTTAATGGTCATTTTTAATGGATAAAAAACAATTATGTAGCTTTGACTCATACAATGTATTTTTTTTGGGCCAGAAATATACTTGTGCAACAAAAGAAGGGTTTTGTGTTCCAGGGTCACATTTTATTCAGTTTAACATTTACTGAATTAAAGTATTCTTTTATTTTATATATATATATATAAATAACAGTCCAAATCACAGTCCACAGTCCAAATAAATAACAGTCCAAATCACAGACATCTGCAGCTGGATGACATTTATTTTCTAATAGAAACCCTTAGTTGGCTGATCAGAAGATCCTCTGTAATTTTTATCAAGGTTTTGCATGTAAAACTCAAAAATGTCTTATTGTAGCAGAATAATAATCTCAAAGTACATCTGTGCAACAAACAATTCCTCAGGGGAAACTATTCCCGTCCAAACAGGGTTTTAATTAACCGAGGACAGTCATTCATTCTCAGACTGCAGAATCAGCCGTTTTTTTATATTACGTTGTACATCTTTTATGGCAGTGTTTTCTGGGACCTCTACTGTGCTGCTCCTGAGAGGAGAGAAACATGCGAGCACTCGAGTGAAGCCAAAGCTTTCCATGATTATGTGAGTATGAATACAGGTTCACTTTCAATGAGGATGAACATGATTTTGTGCTGCAACTGTGGTTTTACAGCCTGTTCGGTGCATCTGTAAAACCAAGGTGACCACTGATAAACCAATGAATGCATTTCAGGGTTTTGTCTTGTAAACAAAATCAGTAGGAAAGCACTGACCTAGAGAACAGCGCAGTGTTGCAGTTGGTCTTGCAGGATAATTGTGAGTGAGTGTGAAGCTCATTGAAGGAGAGCCGAGGTGAGCAGGAGGGGATTGGAAAGCGGGAAGGATGATAAATCGGTGGATCGTGCTGGAGGCATAAGCAATGATGTCATACATTTGTGGTCATTTTGGCTAGAGAGGAGGAGGACACCTTGACCTCTGTCCAGAGTTTGAAAGGGAGAAATGGCAATAGAGAAGCATATGGAGCGTGATTAGATTAAAGGCTTGTCTGAAAGAATTAATGACACATTTGGATTTGATCAAAATAGCATACTGGACTCATTGTTCTTCTCATACACTGATTAAAACCAATAGCGACTCCACCTACAATTTGGCACCTGTTTATCTGCCACAAATGATATTGACCAGAATCACCAAGATTAACTGCTGAGCAGCCACAGCTCATTACAGTAAAAGCCTCTGCTTTTAGTTCATGCTTCAATCATGTGTAGTGCCATGCAGATTCTTACTCATGCATGAAATGTTAAAGACCCATCATTAAATGATACAATACTTTACTGCAAGGACATAGAATATGCAGGGGACATAGGGGACATGTCCCCCTATTTTTTAGAAAATGTTAATTTGTCCCCTGCACTTTCTTTTGGAGAGTTGATTTCTTTTTTCTTGATATGTTGAGGTTTTCTTGGAGCAATGTGTATCAATGTGGTAATTATTAATTAAAAAAAATCAAAGAAGATAGTCTATAGGTTGCAGCACAGGCTCATTCTGAAAACGTAGCCCTATATACGTTTCTCGAGACCGAGAATTATGTAGCCAGAGTTACGTATGGCTGCATTTAATTTTTAAATGGCGCCATTCATTTTCGCGATTACCAGCTGACCGCTTACCTCCGTATGGACAGCTTTCCCGCTGTAACCAGTTTGTCCTGTTAGCTCGCCATGTACGTCGGCGGACTTAAGACTCAGAGAGGAGTTAACCATGATGATGGGGTTCGAGTCTGGTGAAGAACGGTTCCAGAATGCAGGTAAGACAAAAACAGAATCCAAAAAAAATAAAATAAACAAGTAAATAACAGGGTGAGAATGGGGTAAAATCTGAAAACGTGGTAAAAATCAGACTAAGGCTTTTCTTTTTCCTGGATTGCTTTTGAAAATTTTTGGTTGGGTTTATGGAAGTGGGTGGGCGGGTCAATCAATGCAATTGGTTGGGTTTAGGGAAGGAGGAGGGTGGGTCAGTTGATCGGTCATTCAGTCAGTCAAACAGTCAGTCGACAGCGGCCTCTGGTGTGTTTATGCGAGAACAGCAGGCACGAAGGGCACTCGCGAGAGAAATTTGAGATCTCAAAAAGTGTACACAGCGGCCTCTCATGTATTCGCGAAAACAAAAACTGCAAAAAGCGTACCTCCTGGGACGTATTTTGCGATCTCCAGAAATGTATATAGAGGTACTTTTTTAGAATGAGCCTGGGTTGATACATGAAGATCACATGGTTGATCACCATCAGTCACTCATATGTAACTCATGACATATCTCGCACACACACTGCATCCAGTGCTCATAGAAGTACATCATAGATGAGTTCAAAGCAGCAAAAACTCTTCACTTCTTCACTATGAAGATTTCAAGCACTGTAAGTTGCCATGCAGCATCCGAAATGTGTTGCACAATGATGAGCAACTCTGTTTTTCAGTTCTAGTTTATTTGCAATAGCGTGTTTTGAATCACTTTTCTGAAATGAGGAGTGTATTATAGAACAGAAAGTGTGAATGTGCAAGCCGGTTTGTAGAAAGCTATCAGTTTATGTATTTGTTTATGTTAAAACATACAATTTGACGTTCTATCTAAAATAAAAAAGAAGACTTAAAATCATGATGCTGAATAAATTCACATTTCTGACTCACAGCAGCTGTCAGATGCAGGCCGAGTGAAGGAACTCTAGAAGCTGCAGCTGCATTCTTCGCTCCTCCATGTTGCCAGATCTAGTCATTAAAAGCGACACATCATTGGACTTGTTTTAAATACTATACTGACAGTGTTAATAAAGCCATTTGGGTGTTAATAAAGTGAGAAGAGGATGTTTGAGTTGGCGATTCAGTATCCTATATTTGCCAAATACAATATTTGAACTTAGTTTGTACATTTTTCACTGGATTGCTGTTGCTTGTTTTTTAAAGCAATATCTGGCAACACTTCACATGTGGCATGTAAACTGACAGATGGCAATCAAAAAATAATCATGCACCACATGATTTATTGCTGAGGAGGCCACATTCAGTTAGACAAATGCTATAATCATCATAATATCATCTATACGAAACTGTCAAACACGATCAAACCTGTAGAACAACAGAAACTTAAGTACTGTATATGGACACTATGCTATTTCATTAAGTTTAGTCGTTAGCTACCCATGTAGAGTTGAAGTAACATTAAGATTCACTGAACCTTTATATAAATCACGTAGAGCATAAGTTGTCATTCATCATTCATACACCAAATTGTATTAATGAAAATTCTTACAGCAAAAAATATTAATGTTTTACTGCATGAAACAAAATGATATATTTAGTTTGTAGCCATTAACATAGCAGCATTTTTAACAACACCAGACCTCACTAGTTGTCAAGCCTTGGTTATGGCCATATGGGCTTTTTTAGTCGAGAATGTAGTTGTTTAAATTGCAACTATACAGTTTATTTATAAGGATAGTGCCTATTTTAAAATATTTATAATTTCTGAGAGACAGTGGCCATTAGCCTGTCTTTGAGCAAAGATGGTTGACGATGTTCATCCACAAGATGGAGACAGAGACAGCATAGTAAGCCCTAAGAGAAAAACAGCGTAATTTCAAACTACAGCTGATCAAATCATTATTAAACCGGTAAATTACTTTCTAAGTTGATCTCTCTCTTTTGTATGTTGTAGTGCTGTATTTATACCATATACCATATAGCATATATATTTATACAATAGTTCTGTCTGGTTCTTGAATCTAATCAGCTGATAGCCGTGCGATATTCTGCCATTAACAGCACTCGTCCAGCCTCTTCACCCTTGTGTATTACTCCACCCACATACAGCGACAAGCAGAGGACACTCTACAGTTTGACAAATATTGCTGCTGTTGGGCAACATAATGTACTTTTGAGGCTTTTTTTTGTCAAGAATAAAGTTGTTTAGATTGCAACTATGCAGTTTATAAGGATAGTGCATATTTTAAAATATTTATAATTTCTGAGAGACAGTGAGTCGGCTACCATTAGCCTGTCTTTGAGCAAAGATGGTTGATGGTTCTCTCTTTTGTATGTTGTAGTGCTGTATTTATACCATAGTAATATTGTGATCTCTCGATTGCAGCAGAGAAATACTAGGAAATCTCTCTAGACTGAGATAGCATTTCATGCCGTTCAGCCTTATAATCTTAAAATGTGAGCAAAATCACTTGTTTTGTCATCACTTTAGACATTACGCTAGAGAATCATTCAAACACTAGCTCTAAAGTGACGTTGGTGAATGAGCAACGGTTTCTGCTGTTCTGACGTCACCTGCAGATGTGAATGAATGGTGGAAGAAAGTAGTTCCTCTTACAAAAGGGTTTTGAGACTCTCCGTGTTTGATTTTCTTTTTTATTCACACGATTATGCCGTCGAACTGTTGTATAAATGCAATATCACACTCGTAGTAGTGCGATGTGGCTGTATATCGTTACTGGTGGGACACTAAGGCAATGCATGCCTCCCACCAGTGCCGATATACAGCCACATTGCACTGCTACTTGTGTGATATTGCTCATATATATATTTTGGTATATATGACCAAAAAAAACTGGTGTAATACTTGATATGCCCCCACTTTTAAAATGACACTGATACTTACTGATTTAACTTTTATTACATGTTTACAACCCATTTAATTATAGGTGTTGTTGTTGTATTAAGTTGTTATAGATTTGTTGTGATATATTACCCTCTACATTATTACATACTCAACAGTAAACATTATACCGAACATTTTGTAATATCCTCACTTAAGATGCATGTCCACAATGTGAAGTAACTAAATTCTGACAAATGATCCAGAGGCTCACATTTTTAGCCATTTTTAGTGTGGAAATATTGTCTGCTTTGCTGTAAGTGCTCTTCAAATGATTCTCTCCTGCCTAAATGAGCACATTCCATTTCTCCGGCAATCGTAAACACTCTCTATTTTTACCCACTCTGCCTCATTGTGTTCCCAAAGAGAAAGCCAGCAGACAATGACTAGTACTCTGTTGCGCTTTGCCATTAAAAATGAATAGAATGAGTCACAGTTTGATTTTTGTCAGTGTTGTTTTCAACTAATAGGGCTACACTTTCATACTGTTTTTCTTTAGTTGCAGTAGTTCACCTTTTAACTAGTTCCAGTAAATATAGTAATGATACCATCTGAGGATTTGGAATAAATGGCACGCATGTTTGTTATGACATTACACATTGTGACATATGAAGTTGAAGCTACAGTTTATTGTGCGTAGTGACTACTTTTTATTTTTCTATTTCTTTTGTCCTTAAAGGGTAAAGGCATGAGAAACCAAATTTGAACTTTTCAGCCGCAATAGTTATCAGTAGAGGGTGTTCAACGCACCGGCATTTTCATTTAAAAAATGTTTTGCAGTGTTTTGTCAGGGCTGTTAAAACACACTCTCCATGCCAGATAAATAACATCTAGCTCCGGATGCCAGATCCCGTCAGAAAATGTCTGTTTCTCTGGGTTTCCAGACAACAAGCAGAGCCAGCCAATGCCCAAACCTGTTAACCACTGCAAGACATCTCCTAACAATAGGAGTTGACTGCAATGATGATAAAGAAAAAGCAGAGTTTACTGAATAATCTCAGTTGCGTATGTTTCCATCAGACTTCTGACCAGGACAAATCTAACAAGTGGTATTATACCAAAAGCAACAGCAATGGAAAATTACTGCTTCACAAAATTGTCCAGTGATGTTACAGACCTTGAAATGGAGACATTCTCTTATCTCTTTTTCTTGAAAGCAAGATTCCCTTGAATCCAAACAGTCATAAGTTTATAACAACAAGGAAAAAGTGGAAAGGGTGACAGTGGTAACCACTGTCATCTCACAGCAAGAAGGTTGCTGGTTCGAGTCCCAGCTGGTTCAGTTGGCATTTCTGTGTGGAGTTTGCATGTTCTCCTTATGTTGGCGTGAGTTTCCTCTGGTTGTTCCGTTTCCCCCCACAGTCCAAAGACATGTGGTACAGATGAATTGAATTAACTAAATTGGCCATAGTGTATATGTGTATGGATGTTTTCCAGTACTGGGTTGCAGCTGGAAGGGCATCTGCTGTGTAAAACATATACGGATAAGTAGCGGTTCATTCCGCTGTGGCGACCACTGATGAATAAAGGGACTAAGCCGAAGGAAAATGAATAAATGAATCAAAAAGTGGAAATAATAATGTAGGCAATAATTATAGTAAAATCGTAATAATAAGATATACAAACATTATAAAATGACAAATAATCAAATGGTTAATGATAATTATATTAATGACTAGTGAACATTCATTCATTCATTCATTTTCTTTTCGGCTTAGTCCCTTTATTAATCAGGGGTCACCACAGCGGAATGAACCGGCAACTTATCCAGCATATGTTTTACGCAGCGGATGTCCTTTCAGCTGCAACCTATCACTGGGAAACACCCACACACTCTCATTCACTCACACACACTATGGACAATTTTAGCTTACCCAATTCACCTGTACCGCATGTCTTTGGACTTGTGGGGGAAACCGGAGCACCCGGAGGAAACCCACATGAACATGGGGAGAACATGGAAACTCCACACAGAAATACCAACTGACTCACCCGAGGCTCGAACCAGCAACCTTCTTGCTGTGAGGGGATCATGCTACCCACTGCGCCACTGCTCCGGCCGACTAATGAACATATGATTAAATAAAATAATTAAATGAAAAATAAATTAATATAAACAAATGAAAATAAAACCCAACTCAAATGAATAGTTGCTTTCTTGTAGCTACACACACATAGGTTTGCTACAAGGATTCTTAGATCTTATCTAGATTCTTAAGGGCTGAACAAAGCTCTATTTATTGCATACTGACGTTGTCCAATCATTACAGTGGAGAGTTAAAGGGAAAAACTCCACAACTTTTTTTCACCCAGTGTAACATGATAAAGCAAACAAATAATAAATTGGCTGCTCTAAATACCTGATTAAACACATGTATACTGCCCAAATACCCTTGTGTATTGGTGTGGCCAGATCCCACTCTTCAATTGTCAATGGCCCTTTTTATGGAAAACTGTTTGTGAGTGACTGGTCTCGACAAACGGCATCGACATAATTCTTTGGTCAAGATGTCAACGCGCAGGTTGAAAGGGAACTGTTATTAGGTTCAGACTAATAAGCATGAAGTCTCCCAATTTCAGCAGCACTTGTTCCAGAAGTATTTGTTTTTCATTAATTATTCTTGTAGGCATTTTTAAAATCTCTTCATTAAAGTGTCATTAGTCATATTGTGTATGTATAGTTACAAATTGGTGGATTTATTTTTGCACCAGATAATGGATTTTTTTTGTTTTTCTGCACATATTCTGCTATTACACAATCACTAATGATTTAAAATTTGCTCTTTTTTATATATATTTTTTTAATTCTGGAACTCAAGTGTTGCACTCTAGCTTTTAAATAGTCACCATAAACTACTAGACTATTCTAGTAAGTACGACAAATTCTGATGAAAGACTTTTTTGCAGAAGTTTACCAGTCCTAACTATTAGTTATTTCAAGAGTTCACACTTAGCTGATGATTGTTTATAAAGCTTGTAGTAGCTAATGAACAGATAGTGATTGCTCTTGAGATTACTACTTACTAGGAGCATGTCTATGATGCCGATTTAGATTAGTCAATTAACTTAAGTTGCATGTTTTTGGACAGTGGGAGGAAACTGGGGAACCCGGTGGAAACCCAAGTGAGCACGGGGAGAACATGTAAACTCCACACAGAAACGTCGGCTGGCTTGGTAAGGACTAGAACCAGTGACGTTCTTGCTGTGAGGCAACAGTGCTAACCACTGGGCCACCGTGCCCCCCATCTAGGAAAGGAGGAGTAGGGGTGGAAGGGGGGATTCTTCAAAACAAAGATGGTTGTGATATGAAACTTAGGGTATTTATAGTGGCTTAGGAATCGTCTGATTGGTGAATCATGAATTGGATAACGCGGGACCAGCCGCAGCAATCATAAGCACGTGATCCTCTCAAAATTAGTTTATAAAAAAACTTCACTTAATGAGGAACTACCAATTTAGTTTGGAATAAGCATACAGTACAGTGTTTCCATTTATGCTTTATTTTTATTTAGCTGTTACATGGAAAAAATATATAACCAATTACACAATCACGTTGATTGATCATTTTTAGTTTAACTACAGGAATAATGTATCTACTTTTTAGCTAAAATGTAGAGAATGGGCTAAATGTATTTATAAATCAACACTATATATCAGATCATGTTTTACGCCAAGTGCTGATACGTCTTTAACACACTGTCTTTACAAGCACATCCGTCATGTTCCCTATTGATGTCTGGCTTAGGGCTAGACTCATCTGTGCTTTCATTTTCTTTGTGTTCGCTAAGAGTTGAACACAAACAGCAGCAAATTAAACATGAGAGGAAGAGAGGAAGCACGGCAGCATGAAATAGCTTATAATATTATGCAGCCTATTCAAGCATGTTAATGAAGATTTTCACCCCTGAATGGAGAGAAGGGCCACAATCGGATCTTGGATTATTATTGCTGCATTGAATAGTGTGGTCTATGTGTGCTTATTTTAGATTGTTTATCTTAAATGTTCATCTCTTGCTGGGTGCTCCAGATTTTGATTATTATTTTTTTAAATGTAGCGATTCAGTGACTTTGATAATACAATAATCAGCAAGCATGGCTTAGTGACACATTATTTTCCTTCTGGGTTTTTCAATTTACTGTTGGGTATTTGTTGTGTCATGCTGCTTTCCAGTATTGCCAGAATTTCTTTTTTTATAATGGTTTCCATTGTCTTAAGTTGTATTGCATAACCATATGTGTCATAGATCACCTCATTGACACACTTTGTCATTTGCTTTTCAAAACAAGACACAGCTTGATGAAGGCTTTTTAGAGAGACTTAAAATAAAAGATGCTGACTATATTTGATTTGTCAGTAACGTTGCAACACACAAATGTTTTTTTTAACCATGTGTCGCTGTTATCTTATTTTCTTAAAATATCTTATTTTAAAAATCAATTTTTTTTATTATCGTTTATATTATTTTAATAGGGCCTCACAGTGGCGCAGTGGGTAGCACGTTCGCCTCACAGCAAGAAGGTCGCTGATCGCTGGTTCGAGCCTCGGCTGGGTCAGTTGGCCTTTCTGTGTGGAGTTTGCATGTTCTCCCTGTGTTGGCGTGGGTTTCCTCCGGGTGCTCCGGTTTCCCCCACAAGTCCAAAGACATGCGGAATAGGTGAATTGGGTAAGCTAAATTGTCCATAGTGTATGAGTGTGAATGGGTGTTTATGGATGTTTCCCAGAGATGGGTTGCAGCTGGAAGGGCATCCGCTGCGTAAAACATATGCTGGATAAGTTGGCGGTTCATTCCGCTGTGGCGACCCCAGATTAATAAAGGGACTAAGCCGAAATGAAAATGAATGAAAATGAATATTATTTTAATATGCAAAACTTACCCAGTCGTGGCAGTGCATGATTATTTGCAAGTCTTTAATGCATTATATCTGTGTTTCAAAGACAAGGTCAAAAGCACGATATAAAGTAGAATATTACTTCTGAATCATGATGTTTTTTTTTATGTAATACTTTTGCTAACATTATTAGCGAGCCTTGGAGAATGTGATGAACAATATAAAAATGCAGTTCATGACCACTTGTGTGATGAATAGATGTTTGTTGTATTATACTTAAAAAAATGTATTGCTTTAGTGGATTGTTATCAGTTGAATGTTTTTTGTTGTAAATTCAGTCCATAAAATCTAAAAGGTTTGTAGCATATTTTTATGAAGAAGTTGTGACAGCTACGTGTGTTTGTGGTTTGTTTTTGTAACAGAATGATGGATGGTACTAATACCACTACTACTACTACCACTACTACTAATACCAATAATAATAATAATAAATCAAATAATATAATAATATTAATTTAAACAAAGATATTTAAGATTATATTTGTATAATATTTGCTAATTGGGAATAAAATTGTTCCTGTTAATGGCCCTACAAATGTTAATATTGACTTATTGTTGATTACTGGTTTGCCTGTTTTGTCTGGGCTGGTATGAAGCTGATCGGCACAATTGGAAGAATCTTGCTTCTGTATTTAATCTTAATATGGTCAGATTCACAATTTGAGCCAGTGTACTTTTACACACAATTGAATTGGTGTGCAAACAGATACTCTTGGCGGTTTGTATAATGTCTGGCTGGCAGTGATCCAGGGGCTGTGAGGTGGACTCGGGGTGGAGTGAGTAAGCAGCTAGGCAGGCTGTTCACTGCGGGTTAACTAAAGAAAAAAAAAAGATGTCCTGAAGTAACCCCATCTCACACACACACAGAAACAAACACATGCTGGTTGGTTAAAGTCTGCCATCTGTAAAGCAGAGAATGTTTCCAGCGGAGAGAAACAGCAGGAGGGGAGATTTGGTGAGGATGACCTCATCACTGCATTAGATTAGACTGCAGATTTTATGGGAAAGGTTGTCTGCTGCTTGTAGGACTGCATCATTACCTTGGAGGCCTCAGATCCCATATTTAAATGGACAGTTCACCCACAAATCAACATTTTGTCATCATTTACTCTCCCTTATTTTGTTCCCAAACCTAAGACACTTTCTTCTGTTGAAAAAGAGGAGACAATTTTTAAGAACGTTGGTAATTAGACGGACAGTAGCCATCGACTTACACAAATGTTTTTTTCCTACCATAGAAGCAGGGTGCAAATTATAGGAGGGGTTGACTCCCCTAATTATTGCTTGATCCTCCCCTTGAAGAACATCAACACAGAATATGTGGGGGTCAGCCCTTTAAATAGTGCAACATAGTTTGCTCTGATTTGTACCCTAAAGGATAACTAAGTTCAAATGAATATGAATTTGACCCCCCTATATATAATGGTTCATGCCATCACTCAAAAAAATTATGTTTAATCAACTTAAATTTGTAAACACAATTAAGATAACTTAATAGTAACTGTGTGGAATCCTCCATTTTTTTTACAGTGATTGTCAATTCATGATTGCCCTCACCAGGGATGTGGAAAAATATTCAGTTGCTGGTATGAAACTGCATAGCAGGTCTAACCAAATGATCGATAAGTGTTCAAAAGACACTTTTTCGTGTGAAATAGATATTTGTATCTAGATATAGCTAAAAAAAAAAAAAATAATTTAAATTAAATTAAAAAAAAAAAGTCAAATTAGACTTAATTATTAGATATAGTGTATATTTAAATAGATGCCTATCCTTGCACATGGAAGTTAAAAGTGCAGTTCGTTTGATTGGAAGTCTAAATTCAAAATATTGAAGTGGGTTTTTTCACATATGTATGTATATTGTACGTCATAAGATGGCGCCGCGGATGGCTGCCTCGGCGTGGAGCGCTTCAGTTTTTGTAGTATTTTTGCTAGTTTGTCCTGTTTTATGTTTGTCATACGCGATCAGTTACACCAGGGACGAACTGCTAAACATTCGGCAGTGCACATCATTTAATCACCAACTGGTTTTTGATTTTTCTGGCGTTTTGCGGAACATTGTTGTCGGCGGAGTAGCGGCACTGTGGAAACGCTACAAGACGCGCAGGCGTGGGAAGCGAGCCGGCTCGCTCGTCAGGCTCAGACAACGCGGCTTTAGAACGCCGCTGCCTAGCATTCATTTGGCGAATGTCCGCTCTCTTCCTAACAAAATGGACGAACTACTTCTGCTCGCACACAGTAACAAGGACTTTACCAACTCTGCTGCTTTGTGTTTCACGGAAACCTGGCTAAACGAAGCCATTCCGGACAGCGCACTTCACATACCGGACTTTCAGTTGTTCAGAGCGGATTGCGATACGGCATCAACGAGCAAAACACGCGGCGGTGGAATATGCTTTTACATCAACAGAAGGTGGTGTACAGATGTAACTGTGTTAAAGAAGATGTGCTGTCCTGATGTGGAAGTGCTTTTCATTAACTGTAAGCCATTCTACTCGCCGCGGGAGTTTTCCTCGTGCATTCTCATCTGTGTTTATATTCCACCACAAGCACACGTGAGTACTGCACTGCAACAGCTGTCTGATCTGATCACAGACACAGAACAACAACACCCGGACTCTGTTTTTATCATTCTCGGTGACTTTAATCAGGCTAAACTCACACATGAGCTGCCTAAATTCAAACAGCACATCACATGCCCTACCAGAGACAATAATATTTTGGACCATTGTTACACAACAATAAAGGATGCATATCGCTCGGTCGCCAGAGCAGCTCTAGGACTCTCCGACCACTGCCTGGTTCATCTTCTACCAACTTACAGGCAAAAACTTAAAACTGCTAAGCCAGTATTAAGGACTGTTAAGAGATGGACCAACGACACAGAACAGGACTTACAAGCTTGTTTTGAATGCACTGACTGGAGTGTTTTTGAAGCTGCTGTCACCGACCTGGACGAGCTCACAGAGACTGTAACATCATACATCAGTTTCTGTGAGGAGTTATGCATCCCTACCAGGACTTATTTATCATTTAACAATGATAAACCATGGTTCACACCAAAACTTAGACAGCTTCGTCAGGCCAAAGAGGATGCCTACAGGAGTGGGGACAGGGTCCTGTACAATCAGGCCAGGAACACACTGACAAAGGAGATTGGTGTGGCTAAGAAGAGCTATGCCAAAAAGCTGGAAAACCAGTTTTCTGCCAACGACCCTGCATCAGTGTGGAAAAGCCTGAAGGACATAACTAACTACAAGACACCATCCCCCAGCATTGACGGCAATAAAGATCTTGCAAACGAGCTGAATATGTTCTATTGTAGATTTGAGACAGCCGACCAGACACCTCACACCCGCCATGACCATCTCTCTACACAGCCATCCCCCTCTCCCCCCCTGCACTTCAGATCAGTGAGGATAATGTGCGTCAGATCTTCAGGAAACAGAAGAGAAGGAAAGCACCAGGCCCAGACGGTGTTTCACCAGCCTGTCTGAGAACCTGCGCTGACCAGCTGGCCTCCATTTTCTCACAGATCTTCAACAGATCACTGGAACAGTGCAAAGTTCCATCCTGCTTTAAGCGCTCCACGATCATCCCAATCCCGAAGAAACCAAAGATCTCAGGACTCAATGACTACAGACCTGTGGCCTTAACATCTGTGGCCATGAAGTCATTTGAAAGACTGGTGCTAGCGTATCTGAAGGACATCACTGGACCTCTGCTGGACCCTCTGCAGTTTGCCTATAGATCAAACCGGTCTGTGGATGATGCAGTCAACATGGGACTGCATTATACCCTACAACATCTAGACAAACCAGGGAACTACGCAAGGATTCTGTTCGTGGACTTCAGCTCTGCCTTCAACACCATTGTCCCATCATTGCTCGAGTACAAACTGACCCAGCTCTCTGTTCCTAGCTCTGTCTGTCAATGGATCACCAGCTTTCTGACAGATAGACAACAGCTAGTCAGAATGGGCAAAATTACATCCGACAGCCGCACCCTCAGCACTTGCGCCCCCAGGGATGTGTCCTCTCCCCACTACTCTTTTCTTTATACACCAACAACTGCACTGCAAAAGACCCCTCCATTAAGCTCCTGAAGTTTGCAGATGACACTACTGTTATCGGCCTCATCCGGAATGGCGACGAGTCTGCATACCGACAGGAGGTGAAGCGGCTGGCTTTATGGTGCAGATGCAATAACCTGGAGCTGAACACGCTCAAAACGGTGGAGATGATAGTGGACTTTAGAAGAACCCGCCCGGCACTCCCCCCACTCACCATCATGGACAGCACTGTGGCTGCAGTAGAGTCATTCAGGTTCCTGGGCACCATCATCTCTCAGGATCTGAAGTGGGACATTCACATAGACTCTATTGTGAAGAAAGCCCAGCAGAGACTGTACTTCCTCCGTCAGCTGAGGAAGTTCAACCTGCCCCAGGAACTGCTCATACAGTTCTACTCAGTGGTCATCCAATCCATCCTCTGCACTTCAATCACCGTCTGGTTTGGCTCAGCTGCCAAAACCGACCTCCGCAGACTACAGAGAATAGTCCGGACAGCTGAACGAATCACTGGCACTACCCTTCCTACACTTCAAGAACTGTACTCTTCCAGAGTGAGTAAAAGGGCTTACAAAATCACTCTGGACCCCTCACACCCAGCACACTTCCTGTTTGAACTGTTACCGTCTGGTCGGCGCTACAGAGCACCAAGCACAAAAACAGCCAGACACAGGAAAAGTTTCTTTCCTCAGGCCATCTACCTCATGAACAGTTAAATATTCTACTACAATGCAATAAACATGTGCAATACTTTCTCATACGCACTCGTACACAGCACCTTATAACAATTTACAGTGCAATACTTTCTCATAAGCACCTTATAACTTGTCTGTACATACAATTCACCTTCCAGAGCTTTTTGACTGATTGCATCTCTGTTTAATGTTTGTTGTGTTTTTCATATTTATTTGGTGTTGTCACTGTTCACTTTATGTACACTGGAAGCTTCTGTAGCCAAAACAAATTCCTTGTGTGTGTAAGCACACTTGGCAATAAAACCCATTCTGATATATATATGAAATGCTAGTGCAATGGTCAAAAATGTCCATCTAGCATGACTATCTGCAATGTATTATTAAAGACCTAAACCACTGAGTGATTTATACGCAAATAACAGTACTTTAAAATGTATTCTAAATGTTACCGGAAGAGAGTGTGAATCTGACTGGTGTAATATGATCTGATTTTCTGGTTCTGGTCAGAATCCTGGCAGCAGTGTTCTGGATAAACTT
Organism: Danio choprae; assembly: GCA_903798125.1. Lineage (NCBI taxonomy): Eukaryota > Metazoa > Chordata > Actinopteri > Cypriniformes > Danionidae > Danio > Danio choprae. Next base: position 840,469 of record CAIGQW010052710.1, read on the forward strand.
TATAATGATCTTTTTGGGAAGGACTACCATTATCAGTCCATCCTGCTTCTGATAAGCGGATAAACAAATTTCTCTAAATATTGACTGGAAGCAATATATCAGTTTATTTTTTGCAATATTATTCACATGATAATATCTCGAATAGTGAATCACAAAAGATTCCTGACATATTTTTGTTTATATACTTTGACTCCTATAGTCATGGTATGCATTCATTTTAAGAACGTCTTTGATTGATCTTTGTTTTTAAAAGCAATGGCACAGTAGCATTTCTGAATTAATCAGTAGCTATGTGTCCATCCAAATGTTCAAATTAGACTTGTGCACATAACTGGAAAATTGCATAAAACATTTGCAAATAAAGCACTGTTCTCTTGCAATGAGTCAAAGAAAACAAAACGGTCAATTCCTGATAAACTGGTGCCAAATATGGTTGAAGACAATAGGTGTGTTCGACTTCATGCATGACTTTCATGTCTCAAAGCGGTGCATGCCGGTTAGAAATTTTGTCTGGCTTGATGCTGCGCCGATGCCACGTGACTGTCACATGTGGCATCAAAGTACCGCAACATCACTCCGAGGTCAGACGATTGATTCAGCCAGTGCAGCGTCTGAAGAGCGACTGCAGGAGCTGCGATTACACTAATGGCTGAGTTCACCGCATGACAACAACCACGTGTGTTTCGGGTTTATTATTGGACAACATCCGTCTCACAAATTTCAAAACAAAAAATGAACTTTTTATGCCATCTTTATCTTGTACACATCATGCTTATTAAAAGACTACAAATATTTTACTGCAGTATCATCTTTTGTTAAATAATTTGTTCATAATGACTAGATTGTTTGCATAGGTTTATTCGGCCTTTTTTTATACAGACTACTGTATTCATCTCTATAAGCGATTTAAATTATATATTTTAGTAAATAACCTAAATATTAACTCACTCTCGATATCGCCTCACAGCAAGAAGGTCGCTGGCTCGAGCCTCGGCTGGGTCAGTTGGCGTTTCTGTGTGGAGTTTGCATGTTCTCCCCGTGTTCGCGTGGGTTTCCTCCAGGTGCTCCGGTTTCCCCCACAAGTCCAAAGACATGCGATATAGGTGAACTGGGTAAGCTAAATTGTCCGTAGTGTATGAGTGTGAATGGAAGTGTCTGGGTGTTTCCTAATGATGGGTTGCAGCTGGAAGGGCATCCGCTGCGTAAAAAATTATACTGGATAAGTTGGCGGTTCATTCCGCTGTGGCGACCCCAGATTAATAAAGGGACTAAGCCGAAAAGAAAAT
>CAIGQW010052710.1:854067-891790 GCA_903798125.1 Danio choprae
CACACACACACACACACACACACACACACACACACACACACACACACACACACACACACACACACACAGCTGAAACCCGTTATCATGGATTGTTTGGACTATAAATACATCTTGCTTATCTGAGTTCGTCATGGAGTCTTTGTATGTCATGTGGATGTTTTGTTATGTTGATGTTCCAGAGCCTGGGTCTTGTATGAGTTTCGTTTGTTTTCTGTTTGTTTATTTGTTACCTTGTAAGACTTCACGAAGACTGTATCCTTAAAATCGCACTTGAATCCTACCTTTTGTCCTCGTCTCATCACCGCATCGTGACACCATAGACAGCAGTGTGATCCTTACTCATTCAAAGTTCATAAAGGTACCAAAAAAGTTGAAAGTCCATAAAGTGGTTCAAAGTCTTTAGTGGTTTAAAGTGGTTCCATGTTTTCAGTGGTTCAATCGGAATATTATGAAGCTACGAGAATACTTTTGTGTGCACATAAAACAAAATGAATGACTTTATTCAACAGTTTTGTCAGTATCTCAGTGTCAGTATTAGGGCACACATTCATGAGGACTGTGCACTGGTGCACCCGGATGCCTGCACACAACTTCATGTTTGAAACAAACATCCAAGGCATATGTCAGCATCAGCACAATCCAAGGCAACACGCAACCTAGCACTCTTGTTAACACGCACCCCATACTGACAATGAGGAGAACAAAAAAAAAACTATTCAATAAAGATGTTATTTGTTTCTGTGCACACAAAAGTATTCCCGTAGCTTAATAATATTCTAATTGAACCACTGAAGGCCTATGGACTATTTTGAGTATGTTTATGTAATTTACTGCACTTTGGATGAGTCTGGACCCTTACTATCTATGGAGGATGAGGGAGATCTTGGATTTAATATAAAATATCTTAATTTGTGTTCTGAAGACAAACAACGATTTCAGGGGTTTGAAATTACATAAGGGTGAGTAATTAATAATATAATTTTATTTTTAGGGTGAACTAACCATGTAAGCCACTTTTTAAAACAAAACATTATTAAAAAATAATTGGCTTTAACATTACTATGTTTTTTTTTAAATATACTTAGAAGTTGCAATAGTTTGCAAGCCAGGGTAGCAAGTTGAAGTACCTCAGATATTAAGTGCTAGTTTCAGTGTCTTTGTATTGCCTTCCTTGAAAATACTGGGGAAAATAATTTGTGTAGTTTTTAATCCACTACACTGATTTAGTGATTCCGAAATTCAATGTTTGATTCAATAGACTTCACGAGCTGGATTCAGATGGGGTAGACACGTAGCACACTGAGGACACCTTCAGGTTACAAGGGAGTAATGCAAAAAGAACAGTTTAAACAAAACAAAAAAGATTTAAAATTTATCCTTGGTGTAAATGGCCCTTAACACTATGTAATGTTAAGTAACCATTGATGCTACATGTCATAGCTGTCTCAAGATTAGTATTAAAGTAATTATAACTAATTAATGCAAGACTTAATTTGATGGCCTCCTAACAGACATTCTACAGAGTATAAGTAACTTTGAAATGACATCAACTTATTCTACTAATCCTAAACTAACTATGTCTAACTAAGTATGTCTAAAGGGGAATGTCAAAATAAAATGTAACTGAATAATGTTAATTCTTTTAACTGCTCTTATAATTCACTGTGGAATATGAAACCTTTTTGCTTCATTTGCCCTTTTGTAAGGCCACCCCAGCATGAGTGGGCCAATGCAGCGGCTGACCCCTCGAGGAATGGTTCCTATTGGACCACAGGTGAGCTACCAATGTAAATGTAGGTAAATTTGTTAAAGCGTGATACTGCATTCTACTTTAATGCATTGTAATGTGTTATATGATTGAATTGATATTGCAGAACTATGGTGGTGGAATGAGGCCTCCCTTAAATGCCCTAGTGGGACCAGGAATGCCAGGGATTAACATGTAATTGTATTCATTCAGTATAACTGCATTATCATTGTGTAAATACTCCAATATTCATTAGAGGGATAGTTCTCCCAAAAAATGAAATTTACTCACCCTCGGATCATCCAAAATGCAATGCAGGTGAATGTTTTTTTTTCTTTTTTAGCAGAAAATGTGGTCTGAAGTCAAAAATAAATACTGGCAAAACATAATGAACTGCAATTTCTTACAGTACATTGAGTCTTATGGAGTGAACGTTTGGTCTGTGCAAGAATCTGAACATTTGTATTTGCGAAAATACTGCCTCTTACCCATAACTTGAGCAAATAGTTCTCCAGACTCTTGGGAAACTGTTTAGGAATCTTGCCAAGGTTGTGGATAAACCTCATTGCATCATAATTTTGTTTTGCTGTATACGTTTTTTATAAGAATCTCGGAGTTCTGGTAGCCATTGACATGCATTGCTTTGAGCAAGAACGTCCTGGTTACGTCCGTAACCCACGTTCCCCGAATAGGGAACGGAGACGTGTGTCTTACAGACTATGGGAGTACGTCAGACGACCAATCACTCTGGAGATTAAGAAAACGGGCCAATGAACGCCAAGTGAATTGGCGGAGCTCAGCTCCACAGCTGACAGCGGTTAGCCATTAGCGCTATATAAGCTGTCTGCTGTGAAGCGAGCCTTAGAATTGCCTGCTGAAGAGCCGAACATTCAGCTAACAGCTGGAGACTCAGGTGCTGTGGCAGTGGAGACACACGTCTCCGTTCCCTATTCGGGGAACGTGGGTTACGGACGTAACCAGGACGTTCCCCTTCATATGGGAACTCCAACGTGTGTCTTAAAGACTATGGGAGACTGTATGGAAAACGCCACAGCAGCTAAGCCCGTCACGCTCCTGATGTGAAGTTTGCCAAGCATAGCGTGCGCGCACAAGCATCACCAAGAGCGCAACCTTCCAACGTCCCCTAGGCCCTCTATTTACCATTACATTGGAAAATTTAGATTTGGATCGGGGTTCGTAATGTGCCTTTTTACCTAGCTAATATAGACTAGGGATTTTAAATTACGACAGTACGTTGGGAAGCGTGCCAGTCCCTGAAGGGGGAGGACGCTGCGGAGGCCACCTGCTACCCAAGAGGGGAGACTTGATGGCAATAGGAGCATATGGACTAGCCCTAATAAGGGGGAGTGCTACATATGATAAGCTGGTTAGCGGTTAGGGAAGACACGGGTCCGCCTGGACAGGGGGAACACACCGTGGTTAATATATGCATATGGGGTTACCGTGGGAACCGCGCATAGCCGGCACCGAACCTCAGCATGTGGGTAGACCAATTTGGGCATACCAGACATCACACTGAGCCAGGCACTCGACTCCTCCGCTGAGATGAGTGCTGGGGGCCTCGGAGGAATTCTCTAGGGTTCGCCAGATGGGAAACTTACTAGCAGAATAAAAAAGGCGCACGTATCTCCGTGTTAGGGAGCATGGCGCAGCAAGCGTTGTTGACACCGGGTTTAGTTTCCTCCCGACTGATCGGGATTACCCAATAATCGGGAAGAAAACGACTCCACTCGGAGATTACAAAACCTCGCGAATGTGTTAGGTGTCGCCCAGCCCGCAGCTTTGCATAATCTGTTAAGAGGTGCTGCGTACTCGCGCCGAAAAGGAGGCACCGCCTCTTACCGGGGGACACAGCTCACCCTGGCACATGAAGCGAGGGTGATGGCATACTATTAGAATGGACCAACCTCTGTTTTGATACGGTACTTCCCTTCTGCCGATCATAACAGAAAAGAGCTGCTCAAAGATGTACGCTCTACATGTCACATTAAGCGCAGTGCGCGGACATACAATGAAAGGCTGGGCCTGTCTCCTCCGCAGACAGCGCTCGCAGGTTCACTACCACTTTAATATAAAGGGGGTGGTACGAACCTTGGCACAAGCTGAACCGGGGTCTCAGGTAAACGTGAGAGTAGGCCGGTCCAAATTCCTGGCACGATTCGCTGACCGAAAATGCCACCGGCATCCTAACCCTCCAGAATGATACCAACGCGACCAGCAGAGCTGTCTTCATGGACAGAAAATTTATAGATACTGAGACGAGTGGCTCAACGAATCTAACCATAACCGCTGGGGCTAGAGAGATCCCGAGAGGGCAAGAGTAGGGGGGCGGGATGGAATTAACCATCTCGCGCCACGCACCTCTGAGGAACCGGCTGATAAGGTTATGCTTTCCCAGTGCGCTGTCATCTGCCGCCCCCCCGAGGGCAAGGATGACAGCACACCAAACCTTCAGTGTGGAGGGTGACAGCCTGCGCTCCAGCTATCCTGAAGGAAGAAAACACAACACTAATCTGGCATGTCCGGGGTTCTTCTCCGAGAGAAGTGCTCCACACAACGAATGGACTCCACTACATGACATTGGCTTGCCTATACAGGGGCTCTAGTCTGAGTGACGGTGTTAACCATCTACTGATAGGTCACCTAAGTCCACCGCGCTGTCTAGAAACCCTCCTGGGGGTTCCAGAACGCTGCGGGTGCCAGAGGGTGCCCATCCCAAAAAAAGGAGTGCTTTTCCGGGGAATTCGTCAGGGAGAGCCATCACGAGGAGTGTGAGTTCAGAAACTCGGGTCCGGTTGGGCCAAGGAGGCGCAACGAGCGAGACCCGCCCCTCGCTCCCCGACCTTGCACAGTGTCTGTGCGCGCAGGCTCACTGGGGAAAAATGAACCCGGGGCCAACTGGACCGCGCCGGGTGGGAGTCTCCGTTCTTCCGGAAACATAACTGCCGTGAGAGCGAGTAAGCTGGCACGGAGAGCTCGTACGGGATATGAACGGCGCGCAGCTATTAAGCCGCATGACTCCAGTGGAGCAGATGGCGAGCGAGCTGAGACATGCGGCAGTAGCGCGCATCACCCAAATGGTCGATGTGCGCTATCGCGGCCGTGCTAGCCGTCCTAACCAACACGTGTGTCCCCTCCCGTACCGGTATGGACCGACGGAGAGCGAGAAACATTGCCGTCAGCTCCAGGCAATTAAAATGCCAACGCAACCGAAGTCCGATATACGAACCTGCGGCTGCATGCTCGATACACACAGCCCACTAGCCCGTACTGGAAGCATCTGTCAAAATGACAGCATGATCGGATACTTGTTCTAAGGGCACCCCGGCCCGTAGAAGGCAAAATCCATCCAGGGACTGAAGGTGCGGCGACGCAGCGTGGTGACTGACACCCGGTGTGCCTCCGCGTGCTATGCCCATCTGGAAACTCGATCGCAAAGCCAGCGCTGAAGTGGTCTCATATGAACCATTTGAGCGGCGATGTAGCGGCTACAAATGTCATATGCCCCAGGAGCCTCTGAAAAACTTCAGTGGGACCACTGTAACTGCCGAATTAATCAGACAGAGCAGCATTGGCCCGGTGCGCTAAAAAAAGCGCACCGTGATGGAGACCGAGTCCTGCTCCAAGCCGAGAAAAAGAGAAGCTCTCCCGGGGGAGAGCCTGCTCATTCTCGGTTGACCTGAAACCCCAACCGGCCAAGATGCCGAAGCATCAGGTCCCTGTGCATAATCGACTAGTTTAAGACATGAAATATATGTACATCAGTCAAAGAATAATCAAAAATGCCGATGCGCGTGCGCCGAAGAGGCACAGGGCATCCTCCACGCATGGAAACAGGGAGAGCCCGAAGAGGAGGACTTTGTACTGCCATGCTCGACTCTGGAACGCAAACCAGAGAAATGGACGGTGGCGTGGATGAATGGAGACATGAAAATACGTGTCCTTCAGGTCTATTGCTGCAAACCAATCCCGAGGACGGACGCACTGCAGTATGCGTTTCTACGTGAGCATCCTGAACGGCATTTTGTGTGAATGACAGTTCAGTCTGCGCAGATCTAGGATTGGTCTTAACCCTCCGCTCTATTTGGGCACGATGAATTACGGGCTGTAAACCCGCAGTTCATCTCGGCTGGAGGGACCTGCTCGATTGCATCCTTCGCCAGGAGGATAGCAATCTCCTCTCGCAAGACAGGGGCGCTCACGGGGCTGACCCTCGTGAAATGGACACCCCTGAACCTGGGAGGGCGAATGGCGAATTGTATCGCATAGCCGAGTCCGATCGTCCGTATGAGCCACCGCGACGGGCTGGGCAGCGCTAACCAGGCTGGCAGAGCCCACGCTAATGGCATCATCGGCGCGATCGTTGACGTGCCAACGGAGGGGCAGCTCGGGAAGGGAGTGCTCGCCCCGGGAAGCAGAGCGGCCCGAGGAAGAGCCGAAAATAAGAGAATTTCTCTTACCTTCCTCCCTGGATCCCGCGATGAGGCTGGAGTGAGAGAAAGGAGCCCGTTCTCTTGCACTCTGGAAGCCTAAGGCGAAAGAGCCCGGCGCTGCGAGCTGGAAGGCGGGGCGTCCCAGACTGGCAAGGCTCGGGCTTGCGCACCCGGAGAGAGAGGAAACTGCTTTTTATTGAGAATTTGGTCACCGCCAGCCCAGAGGGGGGCAGTGGTGGTATTACTGATGTTATGTGTCCTCGGCCCTCCACCGAGGAAAAAGCAGGTCCCCTCTTCTCCAGGTGGCCCGTCTCAGGGACGCTTCGCGGTCCTCTTACCGGACTTAACGGCGCCCTGGATCGGTGGCGTCGCGGACCCGCGATTGGCTCGGCATTTGGAAGCGGAGCGGGTGTTGGGGCCGCGGGCGGACGCCTTCGGCGAGGAGCAGCGGGAGCGGATGGGACAGCGGGGAGAGCAGTTTTCCGAGCCCGCTGATGGATGACCTCCCCCATTGCTTTGGACTGCTCCTTCACCGCCGAGAATTCCTGGGTAAATTCCCCGACGGTGTCGCCGAACAGGCCAGCCTGGGATATGGGAGCGTTAAGAAAGCGAGCTTTGTCAACGTCAGCCACATCTGCCAGGTTTAGCCAGAGGTGGCGCTCCTGGACCACTAATGTGGCCATCGTCTTCCCCAGGGCACGAGCAGCCGATTTGGTGGTCATGAGAGCATAATCGGTTGCCGTGCGGAGCTTATGCATCAAGCCCGAGGAAGAACCACCCCCCTGCAGCTCAGCCAACTTCTCCGCTTGGTAGCGTTGATAGGTGGCCATCGCATGCAAGGCGGATGCAGCCTGGCCCGCAGCGGTGTAGGCTCTGGCCGTGAGAGACTCAGATAACTTACACGCTTTGGAAGGGAGTTTGGGTGGACCTCTCCAGGTGGAGGCGCCCCGCGGGCAAGATTGACCGCAATAGCGCGCTCCACCGGGGGAATCGACTCATATCCCCTGGCTGCCCCGCCATCAAGGGTGGTGAGAGCGGGAGCGCACGAGGACCGGGCAGAAAAAGGCGCCCTCCATGCCTGCGTGAGCTCACTGTGTACCTCCGGGAAGAAAGGGACGGGGGGCTTGGAAGGCTTCACCTTATTAGCCCCCACGTAACACCCATCTAAGCGGTCCGGCCGCGGAGCTGGGGGACAAGCCATCTCCAGTCCAACGGCCGAAGCAGCCCGGGATAGCACGGCTAACATGTCCGACTCCAAATCCGGGTTCCCGCTGACAACCCTGGAGGGTGGCGGCGGATCCGGATCGTTATCGGAGCATGTTAGCCCGCCCTCCGATGCAGCGGTGGACATCGCATCCCCGGTGTCATCTAATGAGAGCGCGGCCAGCCCGGAGGGTGGACCAGCGCTCCCACTCGAAGCTTGGACAGAGCACACTGAAGAGGAGCGGGGGGTCCGCGGGCCCGGAGGCGACGGAGAAGCCCCCACTGTAACCCTCAGGCCTGCCCGAGTGCTAACCGCATAGCGGGGAGCAGCAGGGGTGACGCACCCTAATGCTAGGATACGCCGCGACCTTAACTGTGCAACAGTCAAGCCCTCGCAGTGAGGGCAAGAACTGTCCGCGAGCACCGCTTCAACATGCCGGACCCCCAGACATGTGATGCAATGCTCGTGCCTGTCATCCGGGGCGAGGAAACCACCGCATCCAGAAACGCACGGTCGGAACGACATCTTGAAAAAGACGCGTTGCTCGACCGTGTTGCTCTCTTAGGAAACTCTGCTCTTTTAAAGAAAACTGCTCTTTTATTTTTCACACCAGTGAAACGCCCAGGGGACGGGAAACCCAGATCGACCGCCGCTTCTGCGTCTTTTCCCACACTGGTGAGTAATACTTTCAGTATTTTCAGCTTAGCAGAGGTTTTGCTCCAGTCTCAGTGAGGCTCTGAAGTAACAATTCTAAGGCTCGCTTCACAGCAGACAGCTTATATAGCGCTAATGGCTAAGCGCTGTCAGCTGTGGAGCTGAGCTCCGCCAATTCACTTGGCGTTCATTGGCCCGTTTTCTTAATCTCCAGAGTGATTGGTCGTCTGACGTACTCCCATAGTCTGTAAGACACACGTTGGAGTTCCCATATGAAGGGGAACCACGATTCCATCTAAAAGAATTGTTTTTATGTTCTGCTGAAGTAAAAGGTCTGCTACATTTTGTTCTGTGCATGTTCTGAGAATGAGTAAATTAACAGCAACTTTTCATGTTTTGGGTGAACTCTTCTCTAAAGTCAGAATCTCTATTGCTACTGCTGTATAAATTATATAAAACAATATATCTGTGTACTATTGTTTAAAGGGGTCCTGCAGGAGGAAGACCATGGCCAAATCCTCCAAATAACAATTCGGTTAGTTCCAACATGGCATTTGAAAACTGATCAAAAATACTGTGTATTGAACAATATAAATACCAGTCTTACTCTTTGTCCCTACAGATCCCTTATTCATCCGCGTCCCCAGGCAGTTATTCGGTAGGTAATGAAATGCTGTCTAAGGTCTCTTTGGTACCTTCTTTAAGGTCGCTTTGGGCGACCCTCTGGTCATTTGAATAAGCAGAATCAGTGTGTTTTCAGGGTCCCCCAGCAGGAGGCGGCCCTCCGGGCACTCCAATCATGCCCAGTCCTGCAGGTAATCATTATCTGCAGAAACAAAAACTACTTCAGATGCACCATAGTGACACTCAGGTCTTGTTTTCACTTTACATGGTATTAAAGGGATAGTTCACCCCAAAAAAGAAAATTCTGTCATCATTTACTCACCCTTCACTTTTTCCAAACCTGTTTTGAGATTCTTTCAAATGCTGAACACAATATAAGGTATTTTTAAGAATTTTGGACACTTGTTGACATTGCATATTGCATTTAATGGTTTATTTTTTCCAAACATGGATGAGAATGGCTACCTATTTCTATCATTCTTCAAAAATAAAGTTGATTCTGTCTAAATGGTAAGTACATTTTCCTTTTTTGGGTACACTATTCCTTTAGGACGTTTCAGTGATCCATTCACTTGTGGTCAGTTACAACACATTACCTTTCCGATTTTAGATTTAGTGTATTTTAGCCTAAAATGTGCTTAACATTGGAATCAGTTGTGAAATTGAACATTAATTATGCATATTTTGTAAGATGCTACAATGGTGTTTATATGCATTTTTTACATCAGTTATTTATGAGGTAAAGTTTTCAGTTAGCATTAGCATAGAAGCTATTAGCTACTAATGTATACAGCATGAATCACACCGCATTTTTTACCCAATACAAAGTAATTTGTTTTGTCTTCAGTAGTGAAATTAATATGTGATGTGCATTTTTTTTTAGAGTCAAACAACTCGAGTGACAACATGTACAGCATGATCAGCGCAGTCCCACCAAATGGGGCCAGACCAAATGTGAGTCCTAAAGTATTTGACCTTTTTATACATATATGAGAAATTTTTGTAGGGTATATTTAGATATTTTCATGGTACATTTCCTTGCAGTTTCCTTTAGGTTCAGGTGCAGATGGCCCAATAGGCAGCATGGCAGGCATGGAGCCGCATCATATGAATGGTTCATTAGGTAGGACAGATTTAACTCCGCACAATGGCAAACATATATGTATTTTCCATCTATTTGCACATTCTTGCTTTTACTATCTTGCATTGAATACTTTAAAGCCTTTTCCTTCCCCCCCAATTCAACAGGATCTGGTGACATTGAAAGCCTCCCAAAGGTATGAGATATTTCCGTAAAGTTTTGAAAGACATTTAAACTGTGACCAACATTTCACTGAAATTCATTTGTGGACAGCACCCTCAAAAGTCCTTTCTCTCACTCATCAGAGCTCACCAGGAAATCTCAGCATGAATAATCAGCCTGGCACACCAAGAGATGATGGAGAAATGAGCGGCAACTTCCTCAATCCATTTCAGAGTGAAAGTGTATGTATGCTGAAAGCCTTTTTCCGAAAAGATCATTCGTGTTAAATACAGCTGCAGATGTCATTCAATGCTGTCTTCTGTCTTGCAGTATTCTCCGAACATGACAATGAGTGTGTGAAAGGACAGCATAGGAGCAAAATTACAAGATTTCACAGTGTTCAGCAAAAACACACAATCAACCTGCTTTTCTACTCATACTGTCTGTGGTGGACTTTTGTGAATTAGAGTGATGTCCTTCTACATCGAATCTGACCAAACTGAAGAAAGCCTTGAAAGGATCCAGAAAACATCTACACATTTTTGCTTACATTTGTTTTGTCATTCCATGGCTAATATCCTGTATTCTGTTTGAATGAACTCAGCAGAGGTGTGGACTCGAGTCAATGACTTTGAATTTGGACCCACATTGTATTAAAAAGTATTTGGGACTCCACTTGGACCGGTATGATTCAACTCGGCACTTCACTGGAGACTTGAAATCAAAGACCTGAGTCTTACCTTTTATTTGCAAAACAATGACTTGGTCCCATCTCTGCTTGACATAAGCAGTGACGACTTGGATTGCTTGAGTCTCACAAACATTAACTTGACTTGCTCAAGACTTGAAGGTTAAGACTCGAGACTTGAAGGAGAACACTCAAGACTTGAAGGTTAAGACACTAGACCTGAAGGTTAAGACTCAAGACTTGAAGGTTAAGACTCAAGATTTGAAAGTTAAGACACAAGACCTGAAGATTAAGACTTAAGTCTTGAAGGTTAAGACTCAAGGTTTGAAGGTTAAGACTAGAGTCTTGAAGGTTAAGATTCGAGACTTGAAGGTTAAGACTCTAGAATTGAAGGTTAAGACTCGAGACTTGAAGGTTAAGATGCAATACCTGAAAGTTAAGACTCAAGACTTGAAGGTTAAGCCACAAAACCTGAAGGTTAAGACTAGAGACTTGAAGGTTAAGACTTGAGACTTGAAGGTTAAGACTTGAGACGAGAAGGCTTAGACTCGAGATTTACTAGTGACCTACAAAACAATGACTTGGTCCCATATCTGGTACACAGGCATTTATTAATGAATTCAATCCCTTTTTTCCCCTTAGTTTTTTTGTCCCTTTTATATGTAACATTGTTGTACTATACAGCATAGCTAATACCCATGAAGATGCCCTCAGAATGCCAAACATCAGTTCCACCATAACCTCCACTCTTAGATATAGCATAATTTACACATTTGCATGGTTATGGTTGAACAACAGAAAAAAAGGTTATTATTATTATTACTAGGTTGATCCAATTAAAATGAATTCTTAGTGTGACTGCTCTATTAGCGCTTTTTCCTGAACCCTTTGGTTGCGCACTAAACTGCGGACAGAGATCCCTGAAAAGATGGTCTTGTTCCGCTTCCAACTGAACTTGTATGGTCTGACAAAAATATAAATGCAACATGGACCAAAGACATGTAAATGAACCAAAAACAGGACATGATGTCACAACATGTGACCATAAAAGGACAGATACCTGTTTGTTTTTTCATAGTGTTGCCCTGTTTGACAAAGACATTTTATGGCTTTATTTTCAGTCTTAAAAATGACAGCATGAATGCTACCAGGACTAAAAGTATTACTTGTTTGCTTTTTTAATTTTTTGGTCTGGACCAAAGACAATGGAGCTGTAAGTGTGAATACACCCTAAATGCATTGTATTTAAATGTGTTTAGCCTCAAATTCACTGGATTTGACCAGACAACCAATCCCACTCTATATCAGGCATAATGTTTAAGCAAACCAAAGGTTGGTTTTGTTTTAGTTGGGTTGCAGAATAAGGCAAATGTACAGCTTAAAGACTGAACATACATTTTTAGGACTCACTTCAAGATTTCTTGTCATGTTGGATTTGTTCTTGTAAATACTGCTATCTGTGAAGAATTTGAATATGCTGATATATAAAAATCATTTTCACCATTTATAGCATGTGTGTATGTGAGCTTTCTAAAAAAAATGTTGTTTTACTGTGATGGGCTACCAGACTGATTACATTCTGGCTGATTAGATGGTAACTAATATGTTCTTGCTGGATTTATTAGAAAACAAAAATGGCATTATAAATTTGAACAGCTTAGAGAGTTGAAGACAAAACAACACGTCACAATATGCTGATCATTTACAGTATACAGGTCAACAAAACATGTAAGACCATATTAATTATTCACTACACTTGTAACATTTGACTTTAGATTGTATTTGAAAAAGTATCTTATGCTCAGCAAGGCTGCATTTATATGATCTAAGGAAACATATTATGATTTTTTTTACAACAACTATTATTATTTTAGATTTTTAAAATGGCATTTATTCCCATGCTTCAAAGTTGCATTTAATCAGCAGTGCTTACTCCAGCATGTTTTACTATTCTGATCTGGTCCTCAAAACAGCTGTGCTGCTTAATACATATATGTTAAAACGGTGACATTTACTCCAGGCTTCTTGCATGTATAAAAATCTTTTGTAACATTATTAAAAATCCTACTGTCACTTGTGATCTATGTAATCCATTCCAGCAAAGTAAAGCCTTTCTCAACGCTAAATAGTAGTTTAACAAACCTAGACATCAAATGAAAACAAAACAAAACAAACAAACAGCAAACTGGTATCAATATTATAAAAAAATTTAAAGGTTGGTCCAAAAAGTCATTATGCAAATTACAGTAAAGCAAAATGCAGGCCTATGAAGTATTAATTTTATGCAACATTTTAATTGTGTTTAAAAGCATTAAGTTTCTTGATATGTACATTATCTATGTATTAAGAATAATATAGTTATTTGCAGTCACAAATGAATACAAAAATAAAACAATAATCTACATGTTAGCAGACATTATAAAAGCACAGAAATGCTTTGTGCCAACTAAATACATCATTTGGATACAAAAAAAAATAGAAAATGTTATGAGTAATAGACTGATGCAGGAATAACGCCAGAACCTGGAAGAATAATTTCTTCCTCAGGATTATCCTATGGGGGAGACACTGTCACCTCACAGCAAGAAGGTCGCAGGTTCGAGTCCCGGCTGGGTCAGTTGGCATTTCTGTGTGGCGTTTGGATGTTCTCCCCGCGTTGGTGTGGGTTTCCTCCGGGTGCTCCGGTTTCCCCTACAGTGCAAAGACATGCGCTATAGGTGTACTGAATAAACTAAATTGTTCGTAGTGTATGGACTAAGCCGAAGGAAATGATAAATGAATGATTATCCTATGGGATTTTTATAATGGTGATTTTCTATTTTTGAGTAAAATAACATTGTGGTAAAGTTAACATCTGCATAAATTAGACTCATGTTGAAAATGTAAATGATTAAGTTATAATGTGTATTTTATAACACATACATTTATAAGTAAGATTACAATGTTTGTGGTGTGATTCTGTGCATACCCTGCTGGAAAAAATCTAAATAAAAGAAACCATCACTGATGAATCTAATAATTTCCACTAAAAATATCATTAACCATTCAAATCAGTACAGTTTTTGTATAATGTATAGTTTGTTTTGGGACAAAATCCATTACGATTTATTGGTTTAAACATTACACAAATAGAAGACCAATATAGTTTACATAAAAACCAATATAATTTCCATAACCATTTCTGTGGGGCTGTTGAATGCATGATTCTGATTGGCTGATGAACATTCTAAAGTGTGCTGATATTTCCAGATAAATGCACGGCTAAAGCTCTATCTATATATGCCAAATGATTTCATTTAAAGTTAAAAAATCTGACCAAAACAAAAGGCTGTGGACGATATGTGGTATAAACTAGTTCCACACACAGGAGCTGTTTGAGAACAAAAACCTGACAAATATCTTATATTACATCTATACAACATCTTTAAGTATGGTAACCAGTTTAACCCTTTAACTGTCCCACCAAGAAAAAAATGTTTGGATTACATTTCTTAACTCCTAATGTCGCTAGTTAACACACTCAATGCATTTTTTTCAACACATCCCATAATTTCTAAAATATCAGCCTCTACCAAATGGTTGATATGTCGATTTATGGTGAAAGTATCGGACTTAATACTTATACTATGAAAAAGCTTAGTCTCTTTATTAATCTGGGGTCGCCACAACGGAATGAACCGCCAACTTATCCAACATGTTTTACACAGCAGATGCCCTTCCAGCTGCAACCCATCACTGGGAAACATTCATACACACTCATTTACTCTCATACACTATGGACAATTTAGCTTACCCAATTCACCTATAGCGCATGTCTTTGGACTTGTGGGGGAAACCGGAGCACCCGGAGGAAACCCACAGGGAGAACATACAAACTCCACACAGAAATGCCAACTGACCCAGCCAAGGCTCGAACCAGCGACCTTCTTGCTGTGAAGTGATTGTGCTACCCACTGCGCCACTGCGTCGCCCAAGTGTAAGACCAATTTATTTTTTTAAATATTCAAAATAAAACATTTTTGAATACTAAATCATCTCCTTTTTTTAAGTATGCAATAAAATATTTCAGATTTTCATTTAACATGCTTCCTTGTTTTTTTTTTTTTTACACTAAAACCAAAATCAAGTCTAGTAGTGCAACTGGACGTTTGTTTTTTTTTTGTTTTTTTGTAAACCAGCAATGCTGTGTGTGTAAGCCATTATTTAAAACAGTCATTCTTTAAATGGCTTTAACAGTCATTATTTAAAACAGTAAAAACATGGTCAACCGTTTGGTAAAGCGGCAGTTAAAGGGTTAAGCAGAACAACTGACTGATAATAGGCATTATTTTTGAATAATTTAATGGGCCATCCTCAATTATTCCAAAATGAAACCATTAGAACTTTTGCTGTCTATTTTTTTTTCTACTTTTCTTTTTTCAGTAGGGCAGTTTATTTTGTACAACCAGCCAGATCTCACGAAGAAACGAAGCGGGGCAGATTCGCACAAAATAATACAATTTCAATCATGTGATTTTTAAAGACAGGTGTACCACCAAACTGCACGCCTAACCGTCTTTGTGGGATGAGCAAATCATACTAAAATGAATTAATGGAATCTTACAAATGAATATGAATTGGCCACTAAATCAAAAAGTTACTAATTGCCATGAGATTGTGTTTGTTTTGTTAGTTGTAAAGTATTTGCCACAAATCTTATGAGAAGGTCTCTCATGCTGGCCAGCTAAAAAGTTCTCAAAACCCTTCCAAAAATCCAGACAAATCCAACCAGCCATAAAGTCGATGTTTTTCAGTTAGGCCGTTTATGCCACCAGCTTTATGTACTGGCTGTTCACACTGCTTTTCAAAGTCTCCAGATTACTTGACCTTGTGCTGGAGGTGAACTGTGTGCTCCTTTCAATGCCAGACACCCCCTGACATTTGAGAAAAGCAAGAACCTGTTTTTGGCACTGAGAAGAACCAAAATAATAGATGAGGGGATCCAGACAGCAGCTGATGCTCCCTATACACATGGAGATCAGGTAAGCGGCATAGGACGCGTCACTGTGCTTGTAAGCAAACCGTACATAATGTGACAATAAGATGATGTTTGTTGGTGTAAAACATATGACAAAAACTGCAAAAACTGTTACGGCCATAAAAACAGCCCGCGTTTTTTTCGCGCGGTTTTCCACATTTGCCGCACACAAGGCTTGGATGATGCGCAGGTAGCAGACGGTGCTAAAAATAAGCGGGATGAAGAAGAAAAGCGAACAGAAGATTGGAAAAAAGTACATGTAGTACTCGCGGAGGTGCTGGATGTCGAGGACGTCGTGGCATGTGGTTATGCCCAGGTCAGGTAGGTGAATGGTCTGATTGGAAATGAGCAAAGGCGACACTCCGCCAACGGACAAAAGCCACATGGCGGCGCAGGCGACGGTCGCGGTTTGAGGACTTCGCCAAGTGAGCGAATCCATCGGGTAAACGACAGCCAGAAAGCGATCCACACTAATGCACATAATCAGCAGCACAGAGCAGTACATGTTGCAGTAAAAAGCAGCCGTGACAACACGGCACATCCCGGCTCCGTATATCCAGTTATTTCCGTTGTAGTTGTAGGCTATCCTGAACGGGAGCAGTAGAACAAACAGAAGGTCTGCGCATGCCAGGTTCATCATGTAGATCGCCGCCGGTTTCTTGGGTCTCACTTTGCGCGCGAACATGACCAGCGCCAGCAGGTTGAGAGGCGCGCTGATGATGAACACTATTATGTATATTGTAGGGATGACAGCGGTCGCCACGCGGCCTGTGAGGAAGCTCGAGGCCTCTTGAGAGATGTGATAAGTCTTTTTAGACGGAGGGTGGAGGTGCTCTTTCCTGAGTGCTGGTTCTTGACCCGAACTAAACCCGCTTCCCCCATCCTGCACGTCCAGATAATCAAACGGCTCATCAGTGACGGTGAGGAAAAAACCCGAAAATGAGCGAATAAACGTTTCTGAAAAAAAGAAAGAAAGAAAAACAATATTATGACCAGGTTTAGTAGCCTATATATTCACATGCGTGTTTTTTTACATTAGGCAATGCAGTGAGTAACAGCATTTTGCAGGATTTAATCATATATTTTTAAACAAATTGTTAACTAGGCTAATATGAACAAATACAAATGAATTGTTTGTTTTTTTTCTCATCATGTTAGTTTTATTATATTTTTGTAGTTTTAACTAAAAAACTACAACTATGTTACAGAATTTTTTTTTAAAAAATTGCTGAATTGCATTGCGACGCTATATTAGCCTATTTACTTTGGTTTAAAAGTTACATTTTAGCAGCATTAATAGTTATTTAACAATATTTTATTAGCCAATGCATTTTTTTGATTTTTCATTTAAACTGAAAGCTCAATATGAATAAAATCTAAATATTTTACAGTCGTTTTCCTTGCTATTCATTAATTTTTCTCTTATTTGAACTTATATTTTATACAAATATCTCATACCAAAATGCCCAGGCTTGATACTTTTCAAACTAAACCTTTTTTCTTTCGTGATTGCATTAAGTTGTAATGTAATTGTCATTTGTCGTGTAGCCTATATCACACGTTTGTTTTTTTTTTGTTTTGTTTTTTTTAGTTCCTCTTACATTCATATTCATATTTGTAAAGTTTCTTAAGCTCCACATTTTGTATCCTGTGCAAAGAAAGTCTGTACACGTCTTACCGTTGTTTGGCAGCGCAGACGCAGAGCCATTCAGAGCCAGCAGACCCATCAACAACAGCACAACCCGCAACATCACGACTCAAACACCGCAGCGCAAAAAAATGAAGAGGGAGTGAGAAGAGGAAAAACTCGTTTCCAGAATGATCTTGAACCCGCGCTCAACAGCAGTCCTCCTCAGACATCAGGACAGACTAGAGGTGGAGAATTCCCTTTTCTGTGGCGCAAACGTCGACGCCTACTCGAACAACACACTTATAAAACCCATCATCACCGCGGAGACAACGACTAGCTCATGGTCGACCTTAGAAATCTACATTAAAGGTTTAATAGTTGAATTTGTCACAGTATACTGTGTTGTATTCACTAAAAAATGCGTGTCATGTTTTTAATAGTTTTAAATTGAATTCCACAATGATTCAATTGATTGTTTTATTTTACACCTTCGAAATAATTGAATTACTACTACTAAAGTATTTTTTTATTATTTAAAAGGGTATAAACTTTTATTTACATTTATTTAATATAGACATTGTTTGGAAATAGAAAACCTAAAAATGAAGTGAAACATTACATTTTATGCACTTTGGGAGCGCCAATTACTTATTTATTTATTTTTTTAGGGGTTAACAGTGTGAAACAGACTTTCATACATATCAAATTCGCTCATCTCTCAAAGCCAGAGTTTGTTCAGTACATAGTTTGCATGCTTGGAAATTCTCTTATTGGAACAAAGTGAAGACAGTGTAGATAAGAGGTGAAGAGTGTTCATTCATTCATTCATTTTCTTTTCGGCTTAGTCCCTTTATTAATCTGGGGTCGCCACAGCGGAATGAACCACCAACTTATCCAGCATATGTTTTACGCAGCGGATGCCCTTCCAGCTGCAACCCATCACTGGGAAACATCCATACACACACATAGACTACGGACAATTTAGCTTACCCAATTCACCTATAGCGCATGTTTTTGGACTTGTGGGGGAAACCGGAGCACCCAGAGGAAACCCACGCCAGAACATGCAAACTCCACACAGAAATGCCAACTGACCCAGCCGAGGCTCAAACCAGCGACCGTCTTGCTGTGAGGCGATCGTGCTACCCACTGCGCCACCATGAGGCTGGTAAAGAGTGTATTGTTGATTATAATGCAATTATGTGGGATTGCAATAAGTGAAGTTTATTTATAAACTAATTTCGAGAGGATCACTATGATTGCTGCGGCTGGTCCCGCGTTATCCAATTCATGATTCACCAATCAGACGATTCCTAAGCCACTATAAATACCCTAAGTTTCATATCACAGCCATCTTCGTTTTGAAGAATCCCCCCTTCCACCCCTACTCCTCCTTTCCTAGATGGGTGGCACGGTGGCCCAGTGGTTAGCACTGTTGCCTCACAGCAAGAACGTCACTGGTTCTAGTCCTTACCAAGCCAGCCGACGTTTCGGTGTGGAGTTTACATGTTCTCCCCGTGCTCACTTGGGTTTCCACCTGGTTTCCTCTTACCGTCCAAAAACATGCAACTTAAGTTAATTGACTAATCCAAATCGGCATCATAGACATGCTCCTAGTAAGTAGTCATCTCAAGAGCAATCACTATCTGTTCATTAGCTACTACAGCAGGGGAGTTCTCGAGATCTACCTGAGCTCAAACTCCCCTCTCGCCTTGCAAACGGGAGGGAGCCCCGGGCTCGAGGATCTATGAGCTCAGGGCTCTCTCCCGGGACAGCATGCAAAACAAGCTTTATAACCAATCATCAGCTAAGTGTGAACTCTTGAAACTAAGGTGATTTCACATATCTGCTTTGTTTGTTTAGTTTTTGCCAAATCCTATCACATTACATCAACTCGGAGGAAGATGAATTTGGTTATTGCATTCATATTTTTTTTATTGTTTGATCTAGTTATTGTTTTATTGATTAACACAGTTGGTCCATTGGGGCACAAAATTAGCTTAGAGCCCTAAAATCACTACAATTAACCCTGTTGATAATACAGTCTCTGTCAGATCACCTCAGTCTCCTCTACATAAATAAACACACAATTTGCTTAATGTATGATAACTGTATTTATTTAAAATCAATAATATTACTTCATCTCATAACAGAACATTTTTATTAAAAAAACAACTACTTTTAAAATATCCTTTAAAATCTGCACAATTGAGCACATAGAACGTTAAGGCACTAGTTTATGACAGACCTGTGACGTCTTCAGTTTATCATATCAGTCACATGGCAGTAGTGCATTATTGAAATCATTCATTTATTATACCCTCATTAATAATTTTTACCTTATTAAAACATTGCAGCTTGCAACACATTACTTGTCATAACATAGGTCAGTTATGCTTGTATTTAAAAATATAATTCATACACAATTTTACCCCCCAAAAAGGACATTTGTTGAGAACATTTGGTGCTTTGATTGTGGTTTGAATACATTTAATTTCACAAAAAGTCGAGTCAAAAGTATGTTTTGTATGTACAGCTTGGCATGTATCATATCATTCTTAGAGTGGTGAGATTTCCTTTTAAAGTAAATTAAATACAGAACCCAAGCAAAAACATCTTTTATAAAAACATCTAAAAAACAAAGGCACATTTCCATTCTTTCCATCTGTGTATACTAACATATCTAAAACAGGTGTTTGTAAGCTAGTTAATATTTCCAAACATATTTGAACCAAATGATTATTTTCCATAGAACTTTTTGTTCAAAAGGAAGATTAAGAGGTTGACGTTGACTTTGGCCTTGTCAAACATTTTCATGACAGCTACTCCCTCGTACTGAAGCTGCAACAGGTCCTGAAGATGATAATAAAAAAAAAAATCACAAGATGTAAAAACTGTTTTTGTTGTAATTTGTCCATGCACGCAATTCCAGATAGTAAAAGTAATATCCTGTATGTCCTGTATAAGAGAAGAAAATGAGACAGTGTGCCAGGCTCTGCTGGGAACTTGGGAACTGACCTGGAAATGCAGTTGCACCTTCTCCATCTCAACTCCCATAAACTTGGCCTTTATCTCAAAGTCACCTACTTCCTCACAAGGGCAAATGTCAAACATGACATTTTTAAACCTGAAATGTACAAAACACTGACTAAAATACTGGAATAGGTGGAGCTTAATACATCTTAAGAGTGCAAAAACATAGCAAATAAAACATATTCTTTGACACCAAATTAAAAGACTAAATATCTTGGCACAAAAATAATAACAATAATAATAATGAAAAACATTTTTAATATCCTTTTGATCTGCCTTCTGGGATCTGAAATAGGAAAAACAGTTGGCTTGACATTTGCTAAACACCCATTTGGACTGCATGAGGAAGAGAAAATTGTGAACTCCTCATCCCAACAAACTGCTGACATTCTCTGAAAAACATCTTGTGCAATATGTCCTACCCACTTATCTGGGGTCAGTTTAGATATCATGCGCTTGATTTTAGAACGGTGTGAAGTTACTCAATATACATATTTATTAACAATAGACTGAAAAAGAGGAAGAATGTACTGATTAATCTGGACGCCTTCAATCTCCAGAATGACTCCTTTCTCGTGTAGTTTGGCAGCTGTATATTTCAGGGACGAGGCCTTGGACTTCTTGCTGCCCTTCTCCAATTCTTTTCTGTCCAGTTTGATTGACCTCCGTGAATTCCTGATGGAGAAATAACCATGACTGAAATGTATGCCATATAGGAAAAGACATATAGTTCCCAGTTTTCAAAGTACCTACACCAAGCTATTGTCTAATGTCATGTAAAGGGGCCCAATTGTGCCACTCAATGATCCTAATAAATATATAAAAAAATAAGAGAAAAATTATGAAATAAACATAAGGACGAACACAAAATTTGGTCATGAGGATAACAAATTAGCATTAGATTGTTACTGTACTTTTGGAGGGAGAAAAAAATTACAGAAAATTAACAGAAAATAGCAATGCAAAAAATGGATAAAAATGTCATTATTAAGCATGTCACAAGCACATAAGGCTATTAACTATTATAATTATTTGTATTTATAAATGTATTTTAATGTACAATTATTACTTGATAAACTTTTTGCAAATCAAATGGCAGATTTATACTCTTTTGACTTATTCTGTGCTCTATCAGGGGTCGCCACAGCGAAAATGAACCGGTAATGAAAGAATGCCATTGACATTCTTGCTGTGAGGCGACTACTAACCACATATTTTTTATTTGAATTGTATTTATTAGAAATACGGAGAGGCACAACTACACCCAGAAAACTATGAGAATGCTTGTACAAAATGTGAAAAATATGTTGTATCATGTGTATCTCCACTCACTTTCTGTTGAGGTTATCCAGACAGGTTTTAATGTAGGTGTCGTAGTAGTTGATTTGTTCCTGATAGAAATCCGTCTTGGAGTTGAGCGCAGTTAAAGTCTGCTGCAACTTCACCAACTCTGCTTTCCTCCTCTGCCTGTAGCGCCTCTGATATCGAATATCCTACCACACAAAAACAAGAACAAATATTTTAAAAATTTCTGTGTGCCCAAAAGACATGGCCTAACAGCTGAAATTTGGCTGAACGTGTTTATGGTAGCCTGCAGTCTAAAGGACACAGTATAAGTCCACGCCTGGATTTCATACAGAAGCTTAACTTGGCATAAAACATAACTTAAACATACAATCTGGAGAAAGTGCAATAAACGTGAAATACTCTCATACGCACTTGTACACAGCACCTTATAACAATTTACAATGCAATACGTTCTCTACACAGTTGTACACAGCACCTTATAACTTGTATACTTATAACAAATCTGTACAAACAATTCAACATCCAGAGCTTTTTGACTGATTGCATCTCTGTTTAATGTTTGTCGTCTTTTTCATATTTATTTCGTGTTGTCACTGGTCACTTTATGTATACTGGAAGCTTCTGTAGCCAAAACAAATTCCTTGTGTGTGTAAGCACACTTGGCAACCCCCCCCCCCCCCCCCCGATTCTGATTCCGATTCTGAAGTAGAAATCATTTTATAACTTGGGAGCATCTACCATCATACCATACTATGGCTGCATTATAAACCGAAATTAAACAGAAATGTCCCAATATTTATTAAAGCTGCGTTTGTCATGTACATCTTGTCAGGGAAACACAGCCCTGTGATCAGTAGTAAACCTCCACTGAAAGGCCAGGGGGCGCACTCACACAGAGACTTAAAATACTTCACAAAGAAAGAACCCAGGAACTCAAACAGAGCATTTAACTGATTTTAAAGATTAAAATGACTAATAATATCAGGACTAAGGAATCATCACACAAAAAAAATAATAATTTCAGTTATTTATACACTCGACTGAAATTATGAAGTGAGTTTGGAGTAAACCCATGTTATTAAATGTGGTATTATCACATGCTTTCAGATGTAGAAGCAGCACAGAACCGTAGATCACTGAGAAGTGATGCAAACATCTGTCAAACTGCAGAGTGATTTACTACAACTTCAGTATTACACCAATTATATTGTCTGCATTTGACTGCATAGCTTGCAAGTACCTATGACTCTGTGTAGTAAAAGCTGCTCCATCTGAAAGCAGGTGCTGGAGATATGCAGCGGATTACAGAACCTGCTATAGGGGCTTTTTACAACTGGCCAAATAAGATATATAGCTTACGTTTCAGTAAATAATAATAATACTTCAATAAAATGCAGTGTATCTGATGCTTTAGTTGACACAACCTCGTTAAATTTGCATATAGCACAGGATTTGAAGATTGGAATCATATACATTTAGCGGAGTTGTATTCATGTGGTCAAATGTAAATGGATCCTTTTTAAGAAATCAGATACCTATTCGATCAGGAAAAATGCATGACGTGTCTAGGGTTAAACAGTCCCTTACTGACAACATGTGCATAAAAATCTAATTTAATCGTGCAGCCCTATACAATACTCAGACTTTACTAATCAGAGCCATGCTTAAATGTGCCCCTCAACCCCTTTAATTCATCAAAGCCTGACCTTGGAGATGTCATTGATGACTTCCTGGTACTTGTGTTTGGAGTTGACCAGTCCA
Source organism: Danio choprae (assembly GCA_903798125.1). Lineage (NCBI taxonomy): Eukaryota > Metazoa > Chordata > Actinopteri > Cypriniformes > Danionidae > Danio > Danio choprae. Next base: position 877,431 of record CAIGQW010052710.1, read on the forward strand.
GCCTGCTCCAGAGTTCGGAGGTTCCTGAGGATCTTCCTCTTCTTCTGCTCCAAAGGTAGCTGACGGTCCTCCAGCATGGCCTGGCTGCTCTTCAAGCCCTCTGGAGTCTGGGAGTCCTGTACCACCTGACGCTCCACCAGCTTAGAGTGCTCTGCCTCCTGAAACACCAGAGACAGAGAGCGGAGGTTAACTGACTGAAGTTCATCCACATCTGCTGGAAGAGTCTGGAGCCTGCAGTACCTGTGCCGCAGAGGCAGGAGTTTCCAGGATATTGGTGAGGGTCTCGCCAGGTTGGATTCTCACAACATCCACTATCAGTTTCTTTGTTCTGCAAAGTGACAGGCAAACAAAGAGGATGTGCTTGTCAGCATGTGTTTCAATATCTGCTGGATAATGTCAACCTGTATCTTAGCAGATGAGACAGTGCAGAACAAGTCCACAATGGAGATGTGATAAAGACTGCAGTTTGCTGGTCACACAAGGGAACGAATTGATAAAATAATTATTTCATTTCGATTGCTGTTAAATTAATTTACAGAGAAGTAAAAAAAGATGGGTGTTGGCATATTGTATGTGTAATTTAAAGGGGACATATTATGTCCCTTTTTACAAGATGTAAAATAAGTTCTTGATGACCATAAAGTGTGTATTGTGCACTTTCAGCTCAAAATACCCCACAAATAACTCTTTGAAACTGGCCCTTTTAGGCTTTGATCCTAATTGTGCCATTTTGGTGACTGCCGCTTTAAATTTAAATGAGATTGTGCTCCCAGCCCTCTTTTCAAAAGAGGTGGAGCTACAAATGTCTGTGTGTCAGCATAGCGGCAGATTCAAAAACAAAACTTTCTATGCTACTGAGGGAGAGTCACTAATGGGTGGCGCTTTCCCCCTCTGATGACACGTACAAAAGGAGAATGACAGTTAAAGTGTTTCTGCAAACTCTTTTTATAAATTGTGATTATAAAGTATATATTTTATTACTAAAAGCTGGTTATGTTCACGGACTGTTGCCACACAACTGTTTAAACCCCTTATAAAAGTCTTTTTTTTCCTATTAGGTTCCCTTTAATGTTTAATTTATTTTGTTGTGATGTCCCAGAAATGTGACAGTGAAGTATAAACAAACTAATAAAATGCACTGTTTGTATGAATGAGATATATTTTCTGATTGATCGTGACATCTTTTAATTGTATAGGAAAGACTAAACAAATTACACAGACAGTCTGATTGACTTAATGTAGCTTGTGCTTAGCTGGTGTGGCTTTAGTGTGCAAGTGTGAATGATGCTATCTGAACCTCTTTGTGAGTGCATTGTGATGAAATAAGATAGTTGGAGATAAAATTTAATATTTGTCAACAAAAATGAACCCCAAAATACAACCAAACTATACTATAAGTCTAAGAAATACTTACATTTTATATATATATATATGTCTTTGTAATATGTCTTTGTGTTTTAATCTATACGGTGAAAGAGTTCTGTCTGTTTGGATCCCACAGACTTTTTAATACAGTTTAGAACAGAATTTGTCAAAATATTTTCCTTCATCTTCAACAGACGTATAACAAGTTTGGGACAACATGAAGTTGATGATAACATTTTTATTATCATCAAGATCATTTTAAGATCTGTTTTGTCAAATGTTTTTTTCAGTAGTGCAAGTATACCAAACGTACCAGTAGGTAAAATACAGACTCATATGTTATTTGTCACACTACATATACTAGTTGTCTGGAAACAATAATTCATAATTATACGGCCTGCATAAAAATTCCCATCTGGTTCAAGGGGGCTTCCAGATGCTCAGAGCGGAAATGGAGGCGAGTGTAAACATACAGACAATGAGTTGTGACATCACTGTTCCTGCCTTCTCCCTAAAGAAATACTGGACCGTATATAAAGAGCCAGACACTAGAAGGCTTACAAAAGCTTAAGGACAATAGTGGCAAACAAATTATAGGTGACAAATGTTTCCTTTGAGAGTTAGTACACATTTTAAGAACATTAAAGCCTGTTCAGTTTTCTACACAGAAATTAGTCCCACTAATGTTAATCATTATGTTAGTCTGATTCAGAAAAGCCACATTAGCATTCAAAATAAAATGTTTATCACACTGAATTTTTGAGTATTTGGCTTTTTTGGAGAGAACAGGCTTTTACTCAAAAAAGCCGGTCAAAGGCAGTCCATTTTAGAAGAGCAAAGATAAAACTGTCCAGGAAACCACTTCCTGCCATGGGTTAGCAGAGATATGAAGACAGGAAATTACAGTAGGACAGTAAAAAATGCTGCATGTAGGCAGAGAGATATTTATATTCCAGGACATCACGTATTAATAAGGCAGTTGAAGGAGTGATGATTGCTTGCTCACTTACTTCGTCATCAGTCCCTTCGTGTCTTTGTCATCTCCATCAAGCAGCTCAAACTTGTTGGTCAAGGTTAAGGAGATCTCTGTTTTGCCGTGCTGACTCAATGAATTCTCCTTGCTGGGGTCATTTGTGTCCACAGTTCCTTCACCTAGGTAAATTACACATTCATTATTGTGCTATCTGGATCAGTGTTTCCCAACCCTGTTCCTGAAGGCACAACAACAGTACATATTTTGGATGTCTGAACCATTCATTTCAGGTTTTCGAGTCTCTTTTAATGTTCTGATGATTTGATTCAGGTGGTATTGAATAGGAAGAGGTTGAAAATGTGTACTGCTGGTGTGCCTTCAGGAATAGGGTTGGGAAACACTGGTCTGGACAATTGTGGCAGCAGTTTTCAGTATTAATCAATATTAAATACACTGTAAAAGCGATTAGTTGACTTTATTTTTTTTAAAAGTGAGTAAAATTAGCATTTTTATAAAAGTTAAGCTTTGTCAACTTAACAGTTCCAAGTTACTATGGGTTTACTTGCATTGTTTTTAAGTAAAGTCAACTTACTTTTAAGGCAATTGGTTTACTCGCTTTAAGTGACTAATCTCTTTTTACAGTGTAGATTAATCATCTCTTTGATGGTGATGTTTGAAAGGTTCCTAGTGAATGACTGAAATATTGTGTTTGTGTTTGTTGTGCTTTACCAAGTAAAGACTCAATGTCAGGAACTTCCCCCAGGTCCTTTAGGAGTTCATGCAGAAGATCAATCTGATCTGGAGCAATTGCTTCCTTATGTTCCAACACCAACTAGAAGAAAACACAAAGTCAGTTTAAAGTCGATGTGAAATCCTTCCTATGTTTATTTTCCAGCGCACCTTCTTATTCTTTAGCTGAACAATTCATTTGTGCAAGTTAATCCACTGATCAAAAAAAAGGTTGTTTTGGTAATCTTCAATCAAAGTCTGACCATTTGCTTCCGCATTTGGAGTGGCAGTCTTTCTCCATTGACGTCTCTGTTTGACAGCTTCAGCCACAATAATCTTAACCACACCCCTCTAAGCATTAGTTTGCTACAAGGGAATAATGCGCAAAAATAAAGCCCCACCCCTACTTAATATTCCATTTCAGCAGTCCATCAAGCCTGAACAACCTCCGGTTCACATGGTCTTTAAGTATAGTAATATATATATATATATAAGCTGTATAAACCAAACAACTAAATAACGCTTGACAATATCATAATATTGAAATTTAGCCTGGAATCAGGTTAAACACTTATTGTGAAATCTTTGAAATAAGTGTATGTTCTTTGAAATTAGTAAAATACTCTGAGAATCAGAAGACATGCTAATAGTGTAATATCACATTTTAAAAGAAGCTCATTCAGTATGTGCTAGCAACACCAAGCTCATGGGTTTGATTCTTAGACAATCAATGAAAGAAAAATATTGAAAGTAAGTAATGCATCAAGATTTTGCAGTAATTTATGGTCGGTTGTACACATTTTTCTTAATGCTTTTCAATGTATTTTTAATGTTAGACAGTTCAAGTTGCCTCATAGTGAGCAGTTTGTGAAAGTGTATATTATTTTGTTCATAAACGATAAGCAAACCATTTACTAATTATTTAGTTTAATTTAATTACAATTTAAGGTGCTCCAGTCATTCACGCAAACCCTCATGGGATGTAGGAAATGTGTAGATTAGCTTCCAAGAAGTTACTTTGAAGATTGTAGATAAAAGAAGATGAGGTATTTGTTTCCAGTAAATCTCAATGTCCTTAAATTTGGCAGAGAAAACAGGAGAGAAATGTCTCAAATCATACAAAATCTCAAATTTAATCAATGTACATTACAAAGGACATCGTAGCTGCTGCTCAATGAGAAAGACAGAGAAATGTCAGCCTTTGAACAGAATGAATGCCGGACCTGCCCTGGGCTGAGTTGGGAAAAGTGTCCAAACTCTATTATGTCTTAACGGGTCATGATGTCACTTCCTCACACATATGGATCAAGTTAAGTAGCTCCTCACAGCAGACTCCTCTTATGACTCATAGGTTGACTCTTATATTGAATCTTAATCCCAATGAGTTGCTGATCTAAAATAAAGTATTTGACTTCACAATCCAAATCACACACCCACAACGAATGGTAAAAGTGTATGTTCTAAGAAGACCTGTATAAACTGGACTCTCTTTTTTCATATATACACCCTTGAAATGAAGAATGAAAATGAACCTCTTCCAATGAATGATGGATCCGAGATGGTAAACAAACCTATTGTTTAAAGCCATCGTGAAATAAAAATTCACTCTACTTTCTTCAAACATGTCATTTCTTTCTGGTGACTTATGCCTGACTTGTACTCCAACAGTTCAATACAGTTAAAGGGATAGTTCACCCAAACATTTTAATGTGCTTACCATTTACATTTCCTCAAGTGGTTCCAAACCTTTAAGAAGACACTGACTTCCATAGTATTTGTTTTTCCTACTATGGAATTAAATGGTTACAGGCTTTCAACTTTCTTCAAAATATCTTCTTTTGTGTTCAACAGAAGAAAGAAATCATAAAGGTTTGGAACCACTTGAGGGACAGAACATTTTTATTTTTGGGTTCATTTCCTGACAATCCATTACACTGAGCTGTACATCCCAATACAGAAGAAACGATGAGCTACTTCTGCTTACAGAGTGTGTATTGATGATCTCCTCAATGGAGATGTAGATGACAGGTTTGCTGAGAGTCACCATGTCGGAGTATTCATCCACATTAAACTTCTCTTCTGGAGCAGGAACATCACAGGCAGCCTGGAAGAAGCCCCTGAAAACCACAAAGAAATTACAACCAGGGTTAGTTTAAATTTGTGTAGTTACTCAGAATTGACTTAAAGATGGTAAAGTGGGGTTTTTTTTCTTCTTTTTGTAGCTCACAAACACAATTGAATCAGCCAAAATACTGTATACACAAACACAAAGGTGACATTAAAACAAGGAATTTAATGACAAAATAAAACACTGTCTAAATCAAATGCATAAAATAATCATAGTGTAATGCAAAGTATGTTTGACTGAATCAAGGCGTGTTACCAGGCAGAGTTGCTGAGAATCCAAAAGGAAAGGAAAGCAGGAGGGAGTTTCCAGTAAGCATGACTCACTAGCATGGAAATGAGGGGCTTTAGGCAAAAGGTCATTTCACAAAAATGTGCGCACACACACACACACACACACACACACACACACACACACACACACACACACACACACACACACACACACACACACACACACACACACACACACACACACACACACACACACACACACACACACACACACACACACACACAAACACACTCACTCACACACGCACGCGCACACACACGCACACACACACACACACAAACACACACACATACACACACACACACACCAATGTGTCTGAGGCGGTGACACACGTCACCTTCACTGCTGATGCCTTAGTTTTATACAAAAACACTTCCTTACCTTTCACCTCCATTGCCATATATCCGTACCCTGTATGACCCTCAAATCCATGTGACTCTTTAAAAGCTTTTGTTTTACTCATCAGTTTCTACATATAATATTTATTAAGTACACCTTGCTAGTACTAAAATATTGAAAAGCAAACAGAAATATAAAAGACAACATACACAAATACTATTTATAATTCAAATTTACAAACTGATTTAGGTTAACAGTAATAACTAAAGCACAGGATGCTAATGTGTTGTACTCTAATGATGCTTGGGGAAAAAAAATAGTTCTTGTTGATATTGACCCTTTCGTCAGGAGAGCGAGAAATGTTTTTTATACATTTTGAAAACACTTTATTACAAACTTACAAAAACTCAACTTAAGGAATCAATAAAACAATCATTTAAAAATGTGTGAAGTGAAGTTCGTCATCAGTGAATGAATAGAAAATACCTTCGGTACGCCAAATATTCTCAAAAATGTCTAAACAACATGTACTTTTATATAACTTAAATCAACAATCTTGAAGTAACCAAAGCTATAAAAAAGGAACAAGATTATAGTAATATTAAGTAATATTAATATCCATTCATTTTCCTTCGGCTTAGTCCCTTTATTCATCAGGGGTCGCCACAGCGGAATGAACCGCCAACTTATCCAACATATGTTTTTACACAGCAGATGCCCTTCCAGCTGCAACCCAGTACTGGGAAATATCCAACACACTCATTCACACACATACACTACGGCCAATTTAGTTTATTTAATTCACCTATAGAGCAAGTCTTTAGACTGTGGGGGAAACCAGAGCACCCAGAGGAAACCCACACGAATACGGGGAGAACATGCAAACTCCACACAGAAATGCCAACTGACCCAGCCGGGACTCGAACCAGCGACCTTCTTGCTGTGAGGTCACAGTGCTAACCACTGAGCCACCCTGGAGTATTTAACACCAAGAAAATTTGTGGATTGAAGTCTTCTCTAAATAAACAGCAAAATGAAAATCTTTAAAACATCAATTCAAATGAAATCTATCTGGAACAGTGCATAAAAGCATAGAAAACTGTCTCTCTATTAGAACAGAGGACATTGCTCATCTAAATATGGATTCAGTACAGAAATAAAAGCCATGAAAAGCAATGAAATGCCATGTAATTTTTTTAATCAATAGTAGTTTCTCCAATCTAATGTAAAAACATTCCTCCAAGGTGTATATTTTTTTCCATCTAAAGCATTCTCATTAAAACATCTGACACACAAATTATACAAACTCTTTTCATTGACATTTTCAAGTCCAGCTTACAGAATTTAAAAAACAAAACACAGTTCTAAATTAGGTGAGATTAATAACCCCGGAAAGGAGTCTCTGGAACAAGTACCCCTTGGTCAAACATTTTTAATAAGTCCTTTCTCTCAGTGGTAAAGCAGGTTTGAGTTTAATGTAGCAGCAAAGAGAGAGGAAGCGGGGGGGTAGGGTTTTGATCCTGTAAAATAATATTTATTCTAAAATGTAATCTATACCTAACCCATAACTGTGCATTATTCTCAAAATCAGAGGGGATTAATAGTTGGATAACAATGATGTAGAGGTACATAACCCTAATGTCCATGTAAACATACTCATGGTTTCCCCACTTGATCATTTCACTCTGTTGAATACATGGAATGTGAAGCGGTGCTTTATTTGTACACAAAGAAAATTCGCTACATTTGATGTAAAGAAGGATACTGAAGGCTCTGTTCTCCTCACCTGAACTTCTGGTAGGTCTGGGAGATGTAGCTGTTCATGGGGGTGAGGTGATCGCTCTCGTCCTCAAATAGTTTGTTTGCAGCTGCATGCTGGAGCATCTTAGCCACCGACGCCAGATTCCTCCTCTGCTCCGAATGCACCTGCCCTCCGGCTGTCATGTCAATGATGTCAAAGCCGTCTGGAGCCACGATGGCAGGATTCATGTAGCGGTAATACAGAAGAGTCCCTACAATCTGAGGGAAGAAGGCAGTAATTGTTATATTATTCTCGGTATGTCTTGGTACTTAAAATGTTGAGTCAAAAAGTGATTTGGTCTTTAATCTGTCATGGTTTGGTGTGTCAAGAAATTACATCTACATTTAAAGCATGAAAACAGCTTAAAGGAACACGTTTTTAGAGAAATATGCTAATTTTACAACTCAAATAGAGTTAAAAAAAAGTTGCGTTTAACCATTTTTGAATCCATTCAGCTGATCTCATTGTCTGACGGGAGCCCTTTTAGCTTAGCTTAGCATTGATCATTAAATCGAATTAGACCATTAGCATGTCACTCAAAAATAATTCAAAACAAGAGTGATTGGTCATGTGACCTCATATTGCAGCTTTCTATGAAATTATGACAACAGTGGTAAAAACTACACTTATATGACTATGAACTATACTCTCATTCTGGCGTAATAACAACTTTTCATGTTCCATCATTCTTAGTACATGATATAACTACAGAAGAGTCAAGACTCAAATAGGAAATGTATCTAAACTCTTTTTTGATATTTTGTGAGCAAGATGCTAATTTGCTAATCTGATTCAATGATCTATGCTAAGCTTAAAGTGCTCCTGCCAGACTCAGTGATTGGCTGAATAGATTCTAAAATGGGAAAACTCAACTGTTTGACTCTATGGGCAAATGTAAAATGAGCCAATTTCCCCCAAAAAGTGGAGTGTTCCTTTAATACTCACTTAAAAATAAATATATGTATGCACGAGTACCACTAAAAGTGTTCAACACCTGACCTTCAACAGTTCATCCTCTGTGGCGTCGGGGAATTTCTCATGAAGAGCATCTTTTAGAACTTTAGCAATATATCTCATGCCGTAACTTCATGCAAAAGAAAACAGAGGATGCAAAATAAAAATCACAGTTAATGAGAGGTTAACAACAGATGAGCAAAACCCCACACAGAACTATGTAGTGTTGGTCTGATTCCACCAATTCTGTGCTGCCCCCTTGTGCACAATGATGCTATCAAGTTATACAGTATAAAGGTGTCCTATATAATACAATATTTGATCAAAAATAACTCGTGACATGAATATGAAGTGTGTGAAGAGGAAGGGTGTGCTGGTGCTTACGGGATGTTGTCCAGCGATGACATGATAGAGCCGAGCACTTTGTCAGTGACGGAACGGAGCACCTGATTGGAGGATTCCAGTTTAGCCCTCACTTCCTCGTGCGAAAGAGCCTGCTCCGGAGTGACCTCATAAGGCAGCTTACTATGAAAGGAAGACAATAGTAGTAAAAGCTAATGTTAAGCAAAAATGAAAGATATGCACACTCTGATGCTTACCAAGGTTACATGCAAATATAAAACATACAATTTGTGAAATTAAATATATACTGCATTTTGAAAGAAAGGAAAAAACTATTTTAATAGATCTTACAGTGCAATTTTTGATATTATATATGTGATAGCAACTGGCACAGCTGAATTTTCAACATCATTGCTCCAGACTCCAGTGTTGCATGATCCTCAGAATAAATAGCAAACTGGAGAGGGGCCGAGGGGAGATATATAAAAAAAAAAAAAAAAATATATATATATATATATATATATATATACAATTTTGAAAAAAATAAATAAATTAGAGACCACTTGACAATTTTCCTTTTCTCTGGATTTATATGATTTATTAGGTATATTACTAAAATCACAAATAAAAATGTTACAGAACATAGCTACAGAACAAACCACTGCTGTTTAATGACTAATGATGAATTGCACTTTAAAGGGCCATGAAACCCCCCCTGTCTCAGCAGGGTGTTTTTACACCTCTAGTTTGAAAAAAGTCAGGGAAGTGGGTGAGTCCTGCTTTGTTTAGGTGGGAGTGTCGAGAGGCGAAAGAGGGAAGGGTTTGCATAAAAAGGGGAGTTTCAGTACATGCACGCGCTGATTTTCAAAGCGGCAACACAGACACAGGGGAGACAGACAGTGACTACGTTTACATGGACATCAGTAATCTAATTATTTGCCTTAATCTAAATAAAACTATAATATGATTAATGTGTTTAGATGAGTTGCTTTTTAAATGTTGAATGACATTGATCACACACTTACCAAATCTGTAGAGACAGGACAATCTACAAGAACTGGAACCGTGTCTTTTTTTAAAAGGAGACAAGTGGCAAATCCAGATTTCACCATTTCCAGATGCGAAGAGTAAAAAAATGTTCCTTACAAACATATTTTTGTCGCGTGTCAAACATGTCCACACGCAGCGGTGCTCTCATTGCGGAAAAAAGGAAACAAAACCTTCGTTGCAACACATTTATAAACAACACCATGTCTCCGAACAATTCTTCTTCTTTCACTTGTTTTAATTACGGTTGGCAACACAACGTGGCAAAGCTATATCATGCATATCTTCGAAGCTATATCATGCATATTATTGAAGTTGCACCTCATTCACAATAAAGCGCGCTGATTGACTTGGAAGTCTTTATCATGAATTAATGCTAAAAACTCAAAGACGTCACATTGTACCGGCCGGTACAGACATCCAGTCGCCACACTGGAATTTACACAAGGATCTCATAGTCATGATGTAGCTTCAAAAAATTTTTTCAAACCAGAAGAACGAATTTGCTCAAAATAACGCAAAAACAACTAATTTTCACTTTTTTGTGAAATATATGAGTCCTAATAGTGTTTTTAGCAACGTGGGACACATATAATGTATGAATGTCAACATCTCAAAATATGTGTTTTGGTGTTTTGTGACCCTTTAAGCTGAATGAATACAAGTGACAAAATATTACTGTCATCATGGCAAAAACAAAAGAAATAAGTTATTGGAAAATAATTCATAAAACTATTTTGTTGCATATCTTCTCCAAGTAAAACTGTACTTGGGAAAATGTACCTGTGAAATTTTACAGGAGGCCTATTAATTTAGTCTTCAACTGTATAAATAGTTTCTATGGGCTATGTGATATAAATAGGCCAACAAAATGTAAGGGAAATGAATATATTCATTCATTCATTTTCTTTTCGGCTTAGTCCCTTTATTAATCTGGGGTCGCCACAGCAGAATGAACCGCCAACTTATCCAGCATATGTTTTACGCAGCGGATGCCCTTCCAGCTGCAACTCATCACTGGGAAACACCCATACACTCTCATTCACACACATACACTACAGCCAATTTAGCTTACTCAATTCACCTATACCGCATGTCTTTGGACTTGTGGGGGAAACCGGAGCACCTGGAGGAAACCCACGCCAACACAGAGAGAACATGCAAACTCCACACAGAAATGCCAACTGACCCAGCCGAGGCTCGTGCTACCGTGCTACCCACTGCGCCACCGTGACGGCGGAAATGAATATAACAAACTGTAAAATGTACTATATACAGTTGAATTTTTTTTCCTTTTTCAAATGTTTCCCAAATGATGTTTAAGGAAGGAATTTTTTCATAGTATATCCTGTATTTCCTATATTTTTTCAAAGCAGTTGAATAATAACAATAAAAGCTTATTGTTATTTTCTAAAACCATTTTAAGGTTTATTTATAATTTTTTTTCGATTGTCTACAAAACAAACCACTCTTATACAATGATTTGCCTAATTACCCTAACTTGCCTAATTAACCTAGTTAAGCCTTTAAATGTCACTTTAAGCTGCATACTAGTACCTTGAAAAATATCTAGTCAAATATTATCTACTGTCATCATGGCAAAGAATTAGTTAGTTAAAACTATTAGTTATAATTAGTTATTAGAACTATTATGTTTAAAAATGGGCCTCACGGTGGCGCAGTGGGTAGCACAATCGCCTCACAGCAAGAAGGTCGCTGGCTCGAGCCTCAGCTGGGTCAGTTGGTGTTTCTGTGTGGAGTTTGCATGTTCTCCCTGTGTTGGCGTGGGTTTCCTCCAGGTGCTCCGGTTTCCCCCTCACAAGTCCAAAGACATGCACTATAGGTGAATTGGGTAGGCTAAAATTGTCCGTAGTGTATGTGTGGGAATGAGTGTGTGTGAATGTTTCTCAGTGATGGGTTGCAGCTGGAAGGGCATCCGCTGCGTAAAACATATGCGGATCATTCCGCTGTGGCGACCCCAGATTAATAAAGGGACTAAGCCGAAAATAAAAATGAATGAATGTTCAAAAATGTGTTGGAAAAAAATCTTCTCTCAATTAAACAGAAATTGGGGAAAAATTATACAGGGGGACTAATAATTCAAGAGGGCTTATAATTCTGATTTCAACTGTATATGTGTGTGTGTGTGTGAGAGAGCAATAAGTATGCACCTGGCTTCTCCTGTAGCGGTCTCTAGCTGATTGACCCAGGCCTTGTAGATGTCTACAGGGTTAGTGTTGATGCCCAGGTCCTTGTCCTCGATGATCTCTTTAACCACTGGTCCCAGCAGCTGCCTGAGAGCATTCTGCCCACGAGCACCACGATAAAAACTCAAAACCATCTTGATGACAGTAGGGTTCCCTGTCACTATCTCCTGGATATGATCCACCTTAGATCTGCCATAGATGATAGCAGAGAAGGTATTATGCCATGCTATTTGGCATGCCCCACGTTATAAAGCACAGCTACTTTTCACTACTGTACATACTGTATATACTGATATCGACACATTTGTTACTCAATATATCTTTGCAGTTTCTTTCTCTTACTTGATCTCCTCTCGCAGAGCCGACTCAAAAAGCTTGAGCAGCAAGTACTCTTCCCTCTGGTTAGACGCGTAGTTATATAACGTGAAGATCACAGTGTCCATGAACTTGGTAGATTTGTTCTGGGGCATCTGGAAGATTAGCTTGGCCAGGTATGAAGGATTGGTCTGTTAAATGAAGACAACGCATTGATTAAAACATGTAGCAGCAACATGTGACTTCAAACCCCAGCTATATTGAAAGAAATAAGAGAGTACTTGAAAATTCTTAGTTTCTCTGGCAGGTTTATTTACTTGTTAGTAAAATTGTCATTTGTTTGCATAAAAGATTTGTAAAAAGGTTTCATGTTTTCACACATTTATATTCATTTTTAGATAACAATATCAATCTTTTAACTTCATAAGAGCTTTGTTTTAATGAACAGATGAAAAAAAAAACATATTTTGATCAACTGTCTATAAATTACAATATATTTATTTGAAATTTGCAAAAATCCTATCATAATGCGTAATAGAATAAAATCAATTTATAACATCACATTTTACTCAGATCTACACTTAATAAATTCCATATTTCCAGTAAAACTGAGAATTTTCAAGTGGCTTCTTAACATTTTCCTTGGTATTTCTAAATGTATTTAAGAGTGGATGTCATGATCTAACTTGTAAAAGATAGAAGAGATGCTGATAGGCTTCCAGTTTTTTCCTCTTCTCTTTGCTCAGGCCTTTGATGCCCTGCTTTTCCCCCATGGCCAGATCTTCTTTACTCGTTTTGTTCTTTTTGCTCTTCATCTTTTTGCTGTGTGACACCACATCCTGCCAAAAGAGACAACATAGGAAAAAAAGACTGAAAAATCAGGATAGGTAAAGACTCATAAACCGCTTTTTCACCACTGTGCCAAAATCATGTACGGTTCCGGTCTGACACAGGATGCTTACAAAATGTTCTTGACCCAGAATTCTAGGCATGGTTAGACAACCGTGCTGAACTGGTAAAGCATACAATGTTGCCACAAATTTTTTTTTATTCTCTCAATAATATGTGTTTGTGTTTACAATTTGGAAGTTTGCCAAACACTAGCAATCCTTAAAGGTTCCTATAATACAAGGCTAAAATATGTGGTCTTTAATCATTGGTTGGACATGTTCACTGACGGCCATTGCGATCAAATTATTATTATTATCAAGACTTGATGTTGTTATTATTCATTCATTAATTTTCCTTCGGCTTAGTCCCTTATTTATCAGGGGTTGCCACAGCGGAATGAACAGCCAACTATTCCAGCATATGTTTTACACTGCGGATCCCTTCCAGCCACAACCCAGTACTGGGAAACACCCATACAGCCCAGCTTTAGCGTTACCTGTAGTGTGATCCTGTTCTTTACTAACAGGCCGATCTTAATATCCATCAAATTCAGATCTTTTTCCATTTGCTGATTAGCACGAATATTGGTGACCACTTCCTCTCTGAGTCGCGTCACATCCTGCTCCTCCTGTAAATCGAGGCTACTTTGTTCCAGCAAATGTACAAATTTGCGCACAACTGAGAGAGGAGGATGCTGAGAACCGGCTGTTAGAAAAAAAATAAATAAATCTTTTTTTACAGGCAAATTCAAGAATACACTGAATATAATAACTTGGTTTACTTACTTAATGTTGTGTAGTCAACTCTTGCTTTGTTAGCCTTAAGGAAAGCTTGAATCTTCACTATTTCTTTCTCCTAAACACAACATACACACAATATTTCAATGTCCTGAGTGTGAATAATAAAGATATTTTTCGTTCACCTCAGTGTCTGTGTGTGTGTGTGTGTGTGTGTGTGTGTGTGTGTGTGTGTGTGTGT
>CAIGQW010052710.1:891800-907785 GCA_903798125.1 Danio choprae
TGTGTGTGTGTGTGTGTGTGTGTGTGTGTGTGTGTGTGTGTGTGTGTGTATGTGTGTGTGTGTGTGTCTGCAACAATAGGCAGTCTGCATGTTTGAAAAAAAAAGACAATGTCTTCTCTATCCTTAATTTGCAAATACCCCTTTATGTATTAATTTATTTACTTCTTTCTGCAAAGGTGACTTGAGTGTTTTAATATTGTCCTGTAAAAGATATTCAGTAATTGTATTTATTTGCACATTGCTTGTACTGTGAAACATAATGGGCTCTTTGTGATTATTTGGATGCTAAATAAAATAATCAGATGTGTGTGTGGTGACTTACATGATCTCTGAAATACTGCAGTCTCTTTGTGTAGCTTCGTTTAGCTCTCCACATCTTCACCAGTGACTGTAACTAGTGGCACAGAGGAAACGTGTTCTCAGGCTGTGTCTAATTAAACATTAAATCTCAAAACAACAAGAAAAAAAAATGATGCATTATTCCATTACCTTAACCACAGTGTTCGCGCTGTCCTGGAAGGTCTTAAGTCTGTCCTTATAGACACTTCTCTGTTTGTAGCCCTTCCATGATGCCTATAATCATAGAATAAACCCAATGTGAAAAACAACAGATCAGATACTTAGTACTAGAGCATATTTTGTTTGACTTCATTTGTAGTATATAAGTTAAAGTTAGAAGTTTATTGGTAGTATACTGGTAAAAAAAAATCTATGTTTATTGGTATTATTTTAGTAGTATAATAGCAAAAGATAGAATTATATTCATAGTACACTGTAGTCCAGATAGATATTAACAAGAAATAGATATATACACATTACATATTACATTGGTGATACTGTGCATTGGTTTAGGTTTACTGGTATTACTGTATATTGTTAAAATATTTATTGATTTAGACATAATTATACATCAAAAGCATGTAAATATTACAGAAGTTATCACTATAATATAAGCATTTTCAAATAATATAATTATATTATATATAGTTGTATATAATTCACCATGAAAAATTATAGTAATATTTATTTATTAGTAATAACGTAAAAATGTAAACAGTAAAATGTAAAGAAAGCACAAGGTAAATCGCAAGGTTATGCATCAACGCTTATATTAAACACTTCAGCACCTGCAGTTTGATGACACTTGGCTCTTGTTTTCGCAGGTACTCCAGTCTGTCCTGATGTGCCCGCCTCACCAGATATCCACGAATCAGAGCCTGCACCTGGATGATAAACGGCTCATTGACCAACCACAGCTGCTCTCTGTTATACTCCGCTGTTACACTGCTCAAAACACTCTATTAAAAAAAAGAAACATCAACTGGATTACACAGCTTATATAATTCAATTCAACGCAATGTCTGTGCTGAAGTCCTACCTGGATATCTTCTCTGCTGAGCTGTGAACTGTCATAGACAAAATGTTCTGGCTCAACCCACGTCCCTTCTTTGCTTTCAATGTTGTAGAAGTAATCATATTTATCCTTAATCTTGTGTTGCACCCATGAACTGCCACTGGTGCCTACAGAAAACAGAGGCATAACATAAGTATGAAAATAATATCATTAAAGGTTCTGGATGAAGTTTGAAAGGTCTATGGAATATTTTCAAGTAATATGATAATGATGCAAAAAAATATGATAACGACTAATATGAATGACCTTCCCGACATGACCTGATCGGCATAGCCTTTAGCCATTCCCAAGAAACCATTTTTCAAAAAATATATTTTCATCAACACCTAACTGTCTAACACTTAATATAAAACTCTTCTTCTAACTAACTGGGTCTAGTCACAGCACTTACTGTACATACTATCACTCTTTTGTTGATTTTGATTGTCTTCTATTGTCTTCTAGAGTTTTCAGAGTATTTAGTGATTTTATTTTGTTCTTACAGCTATTAATAACACTCTCAATCTATTCTCTATTTTGTTTATCTTACATATAAATATGTTAAAAAAAATGCTTGATGATCCAACACTAACAACACTATTTTTCTTTTAAAAATGTAATCTGACCTTCTGACTATAAATTTTTTTTTTTTTTGGATCGTACTCTTCAATACTAAAAAACACATCAGTTTTAGTCATTTCCATAAATCATGTTTTAGTATTTGTACACAACATAATAACATGATATCTGAAAATTACTAAACATTGAGTTATCTATTATGCAAATAAACTCATACTATATTACTATTATATTATATTCTCATTTACAAGTCTCTTTGGATTACAGTGTCCTGTTAAATAATGAAATGTATATTTAATATCTAAAAACTGATCATGATTTCTGAAAACACAAAACTTTCAGTAATTTCCATAAATGTTTTAGTAGCTGTACACATAAAAACATAAAAACCTGATATCTGAAAATTACTAAAAAATCTGTTTTTGCAAATAAACTCATATTATAATAGCAGTGTTATACACTCTCATTCACAAGTCTCTTTGGATTAAAGTGTCTGTTAAAAAATTGAATGCATATTTAATATCTAACTACTGAGCAAGTTATTAAATTAGTTACATTTAAACTAAATTGACAGTTTGTTAATTCCAAATGTGAAATACAGTTGAAGTCAGAATTATTAAACCCCCTGAATTATTAGCCCCTTGTTTATTTTCCCCAATTTCTGTTTAATGTAGAGAAGATTTTCTCAACACATTTCTAAACATAATAGTTTTAATAACTCATTTCTTATAACTGATTAATTTTATCTTTGCTATGATGTAAATTATATTTTACTAGATGTTTTTCAAAACACTTCTATGCAGCTTAAAGTGACATTTAAAGGCTTAACTAGGTTTATTAGGTTAACCAGGCAGGACAGGGTAATTAGGCAAGTTATTGTATAACAATGGTTAGTTCTATAGACAATCGAAAAAATATATAGCTTAAAGGGGCTAATAATTTTGACCTTAAAATGTTTTTTTTAAAAAAAGGATTTAAAAGGGGTTTAATAATTCTGATTTCAACTGTATACACAATAATAGACTTGAGAAAGCTACATTTAATATGCTGTTAATTGTAAAACAAAATAATATTCAATAATTCAGTATAGTTAATAGTTCATTCTGACACATCAGTCAAGCTTGCATCAGCTGATCAGTTGTTCATGACGCATACCAATCCTGTTCTTACATCTGTCACAGCGGTCTATTTAAATCTTTCATCTGGTCTCTCTCTCAGCTTTTGTCTGCTTATCAATTCTACACTCCCTCCACATTCCCCAACTCCTCCTAGCTCATTTCTGATATCTGTTCGTAGTATTAGCCAAGTACATAGTAATCAGCCTCATGTCTCTGGCATTTACATGAACTCATAATCAATCAAAATTGTTTATGAACACTTTATATATTTTTTATGAACAGTATATATTTGACTGACTGAATTTACTTCATAAATAACAAATAAGAAAAGCTAATGTGGTGTCAAAATAAAAGCCAGACCTTTGAGATGGCAGACGGAGTTACCTTGTTGTGTCTGATTGCTCTGTAACTCGTGGAGTTTGCTCTGGTAGATTTGAGCACATTCAGACATTACTGCTCGAAGGCCAGCATCAGGACACTGTAGAGCAAACAGAGTGGCCTTCTCATCTCCTTCACACACTGCCCTGTTAATGTCTGCCACTGCCGCTGACACTGAAACAACATGTCCATCAAACAGAACAATCATTTAACCACGAAAACCCCACTGAACCGTGTTCATCATGTCTAATAACTCTAAATCATCAATATAAAGAAAATGTTACTAAAATCCCTGTTGTATACAAATCACCTGCAAGCCTTTGTTGTCATCTTGTGTTTTAGTATCATTATAAAAATGACATGATTCAGGTTTGTTTTTGTGTTATTTTTTTCATTTTCGACTTTCAAAACTTTTTATTTTCTTCTTCTTCTTATTATTATTATTATTATTATCATTTATATTTATATAGTGCCTTTCCAGAGCTCAAGAACACTTTACAGTGAATTTAACAAAGAAGAGATAGTACGAACAGATATTAAAGGACACAATAATCAAGTGGAGACAACATTAGGTTAACAAACATACAAGAAGTCAAATATAACAAACTGGAAATACGAAACAAAACCTAAGAGACAAATATGCAGAGTACAAGTTGATCAAATAAAGTGTTTAGTTTGTCAAAACAGAAGTGTAACATTCAGAAAACAAGTGAGTTTTAAGTAAAGATTTAAATTCTGAGATATTATTAACAGAACAGAGTGAGCATGGTAAAGAGTGGGTGCAATAACACTAAATAATCTGCCCCCCATTGAAGAGAGGCGGTACGGAGGGACAGCAAGAAGGCCAAAGTCAGAGGAACGTAGTGAGCGAGTAGTATTCTTTTAAAGATGAACATTGTACTAGACTGAAAGGTTTATTTGATAATCCATACCTGTTAAAAATTATATATCATATATGATACATCAGGCAATAGAGAAAAAGTTTGGTTATTTGGTTATTATACTTTATCATCAATGCATTTCAACAAAATACACGCCAACATTTTGTTCAAAGTTTTGTACGAAAGTTCAATAAACTGTTCCTCTTCAAACGTGAACAATTATTTTTCCAGAATATTATTTCACATTTCCAAGTTCTTCATACAACCATAAATTATATTTCCTTAGTCACAATTTTATGCACAATTTGTTATAAACAGTTTAGACATGTATATAATATCCAGTTTGTCATTTTTCTGTTACTCACTGCAGTCTGTAGGTATTGTAAAAGACTTTAAATGTCAAACTCCCCCCGATTCATATATCAGTGAATTGTCCCTTTAATACCCCTTATATATACTGCATAATTACCTTTTTTATACCCCTAAATATCTCTTTTTATAAGGATCTGTACATTCATTCATGCATTCATTCATTTTCCTTCAGCTTAGTCCCTTTATTCATCAGGGGTCACCACAGCAGAATAAACCGCCAATTAACCCAGCATACGTTTTACACAGTGGATGCCCTTCCAGCTGCAACCCAGTACTAAAAAACATCCATACACACCCATTCACACACATACACTACGTCCAATTTAGTTTATTCAATTCACTTATAGCGCATGTCTTTGGACTGTGGGTGAAACCGGAGCACCCGGAGGAAACCCACATGAACATAGGGGGAACATGCAAACTCCAAACAGAAATGCCAACTGACCCCAATGCTAACCACTGAGCCACCAAGAAATGAAAAAAAAAATCTAATCACACAACATACACACAGCTTATATTTGGCTAGACACTTACATCTGAGTGCATCCTCCTGGTCCTGGTTGGCAGTGTGAATGGCCTCCTGGATCTGGTCCAGCCACAGCACAGCAGATTCATCTCCAGAGCTCTGTTGACGTCAACACACACTCAGTACAAACACACACCGTTACACAGCAAAACAACTATCTACTCCTACAGGCCAATCAGGAAGTATCTCTTTGGGAAACGTTTTATTTTTAACAGCAGTTGTTTTCACAGCTATCTGAACACTATCTGAAATAACACTATCTGAAATAAATACCATTCAAAATGTTAAGAGCAAAGATTTTCAAAAATAAATCAAAAAGACACTGAAGAATAATAAATTATGACCACTGACATGTTTATCATCGATTTAAGTATTGCCCACATAATACTGTATTACTGTAAATACTGTATTGCTTAGAATAAAAGTAAAAAGTATTCATAAAGTCTATTGTGTTTTCCTGCTTTATAAAAATTCCCATTGTAACAGGGAAGTGAAAACATTCTGGAAGAAAAACATGAAATTACAAAGTGCAAGTGTGATCCGATAAATCAGGACGGTCAGATCTCAATGCTTTTTTAAAAGCGAAACTCTACGGAACTGCTAAAGATGAAAAACTAAGGATTTATAATGCTACCTAGAACCTACATTATTATTCACTGACACTGATATCCTGACAGACAAAAATAAATACCATATTGTAGACATCAAGAAACAAGGTCTGAAGAAAGAAAGAAAGAAAGAAAGAAAGAAAGAAAGAAAGAAAGAAAGAAAGAAAGAAAGAAAGAAAGAAAGAAAGAAAGAAAAAGTAAGCTTTTTCCAAAAATATAATGTAATAGACTAGAGTTAAACAGTAGGCTGTTCCTGAACACCATCAAAACATTCCTCCATGGCATTTAGGAGCCATTTGTAGACACATGTTTGTAAATAGTTTGCCCTGTGAATTGTTAGGAGGAAGTTTCATGTCACGTAGCGTTTCCTGACATGCCTGAAACATGAGCATTGAGCAATTCTGAATCCAGACTCCCTGAACTCCCGACAGGAAACCAGCAACTCGTTACGCCCTTCAACACTAACTCTTTACTAGACAGTTAATTGTCTAAATGTATGACTGATCATCAGAAGACGCTCTTGAAGTTCATATGCACTGTGCTGAATGACACTTTGTAAAAATTGGCTTGAAAAAATCTTTCAAACATGTGGAGAGTATTTGTGCCGCTGCTATTAACATTATTCTTTGAGGACTCACTTCAAGATTCAGGTAAGACCACTTTTCTCTTTCTTTTCTTTTTAATAGTTAAACTAAGTTTGAGATCAAAAGCGTATTGCTATACAGTTCAAATATGGATATAAACTAAAGATTTTGTGCGGGAAAAATATTACTTTGATGGTCAGAATGACTCTTTTCAGTTTCAGTTACTGTAGTCGTCTTTAATCACAGTGAATAGGTTAGTAGACCTAGTGATTTTTCAATAATCTAAAACTAATTATTTGCCAAATACAATTTAAACAAATACATAGCATAATAATGGTGCTATATAACCTTTTTATGATATAGTATTCTTGTATAATAACTTGGTTGTACATTGAGTAAGATATACAGTAGAGCACAATAAACATAACAAATTAAAACAAACTGAAATAAATACAAATACAGTCTGATATATATATATATATATATTTTTTTTATTAATACATTTTAATTATTATTAAATGCTTTTTTTTGGCTTTTGGTCTTATTGTTAAAGTTTGCCATATGTGATTATCTAAACCATCTGTGCCTATAATAATAAAACTGAAAGTAAACCACGTCAGCCTTAGTCAGAGTAGATGCCATGTTTATTTCAATTTGTCTGTTAATTTAGAAAAGTTTCCATTCATTTAATTTCCATTCTATTAAAAATGTTTCAAAATTCTTAGGCGTGTATGATCTCCACAAGTTTCCAGATTTTTCCAGTTAATGTCCAGGTGGAAATTCTTATTTTCTTTGGATTTAGATGTATAGTTTTGATTAAAAACTAATTTTTGTTTTGTTCTGCAAACTACTGATGATATTTCCTAAAATGTATATATATATATATATATATACCACATTTAAGACATTTAAGAAGCAATATTAGGTGTAAAAATAAATAATTGCATTTGTTATTTTGAACAACAATTCATTCTCTAAATTGCAAAAATGCACTAAATTGCAATATTTGGAAGAAAAAAAAGATCAGACCTTTTTGAATTTTATTCAAACACTCTAAACCTAGTAAATTAAAAAAAAGTTTTTACATTTCGGGTGTATGTACAGGTTATTACACACTTCAAAATCATGCTATTGAAATATTATATTTTTTGTAAGAACCCACTTTAACATTGTGTTTTCCAACATCTTTTTTTTTCCAGGATCAAAATATTCCAGAATCAATACATCGAACCATCCACTTAATCCAAAAACGTTTCCTGGAACAACAGAGTTCAATGCTTCACAGCTGTCCCAACTGCAGCCTGTGATAAACGTCAATGCAAACGTCGTCAATCACACCGCCGGAATAATAAGCACCAGGATCATTCCCTCCGCATACATCCTAGCCATCCTCATCGGGGTGCCCTCAAATGTTTTTGTACTGGCTTGCCTCAGTGGAAGAAAGGTTCTGTCCAGCGGTATCTTATATTTCAGCCTAGCCCTTTCAGACCTTCTCCTGCTGTTTTCCCTCACCTTCAGAGTCCATTATCATCTCAATAACAGCAACTGGATCTTTGGAGAACTAGCTTGCAAGCTGGTGACGGCCTGCTTTTATGGAAACATCTACTGCTCCATTCATGCCCATATGTGCATTAGCGTGATTCGCTATCTTGGGGTGGTTCACCCATTCCTCTACAGGACAATGCGGAAGAGATACTGCGCCATCTGGATGAGTTTAACCATTTGGGCAGTTTTCGTGATTGCAATGGCACCCGAGTTTCTGGTCCAGCAAAGCTTCCGTGTTTCTGGCCAAGAGTTTGTGACGTGTCACGATATCCAACCCTACGAAGATGCATCTTACAGAGTTTTGATTCCATACAGACTGAGTCTGATCTGCGTAGGCTTTGTTTTGCCCTCACTGGTCATCGCATTTATTTACGGATCCATCATTTACCACCTAAATCGCTCTAGCCAGGACTGGAAACACTACATAAAGGCCAGCACACTGGTGTTTGTGATCTTTCTGGCGTGTTTTGCTCCATGCAGTGTGCTTCTTTTCGCACACTATGTGAAGTTGTACACTCAGCGACAGTATGACTTGTATGTTTACTATCGAGTGGCTGTATGTCTGTGTTCGTTCCACAGCTGTCTGGACCCTTTCCTCTCTTATCTGCTCACAAAGACTTCCACTTCCCAAGTCAAGTTTAGATCGTTCAGCTCTATACCTTTGAAGGCTCTGTCCACAAATTGAGTCCTTCTAAATAGCAGGATGTTTTTCTTGTGGAATTGACTAGGGGGGCTTTGTTATCTAAAATAGGAAGAGGATCTATCGTGGGTTGGACAGCCCACTTTGAACCTTAAAAGAAGCTTCTTATTTAGTACAGAAGAGGGACACCAGTGTAAACTTAAGTCAAGCTGAATATAAGATCCTTGAGAGCAGGAATAAAGAGCTGAATAAGAAATAATTCATATACAAAAATGAGTGGTTGAGTGCTGTCTTTGGGTCTCACCTTGCAGATGTGGTCTTTGGTGGTCAGCAGTAGATTGTGATAGTGTTTGGCATTAGCTGCTTTGACTCCCTGTAGTTTAGCCGTAGAGAGCAGGAGGGCGGCGAGCGTCTTTTCTGGGTCTCCAGAATGTAAGGCTTCGTTGATCTCAGCGATAGCGATAACTCCTACAGAGGGAACATGGGGATTTGATGTACTCTACTCATGAATTTATGCTACAATTTATTTATGCTACAGTGCAATGCTGTAATTGAAATGTATGAAATATAGAATTTTCTTTTGTTGTTGTTGTTGTTAATGTTGTTTAAGAGAATAATAAATGATCAATAAAACTGATTACTACAGAATGGATCAATGCAATGATGTTTAATTCATACACACACATTAGGTTTCTGTAAACTGCACATATATTGTGACTCTCAGACCATAAGAAACAAAATTCTTTGGTCTCCTTGGAGTGAATGCCAGGCGTTACGTTTGAAGAAAACCAGGCACCGCTCATCACCAGGCTAATACCATCCCTACAGTGAAGCATGGTGGTGGCAGCATCATGCTGTGGGGAATTTTTTTTTCTGCAGCAGGCACTCGAAGACTAGTCAAGATAAAGGGAAAGATAAATGCAGCAATGTACAGAGACATCCTGAATGAAAGCCTGCTTCAGAGTGCTCTTGACCTCAGACTGGGGTGACGGTTCAACTTCCAGCAGGACAGTGACCCAAAGCACACCGCCAAAATATCAATGGAGTGGATTCACAACAACTCGGTGAATGTCCTTGAGTGGCCCAGCCAGAGCCCAGAACTAAATCCTATTGAATATCTCTGGAGAGATCTAAAAATGGCTGAACACCATTGCTTCCCATCCAACCTGATAGAGCTTGAGAGGTACTGCAAAGAGGAATGGGCAAAAATTCCCCAAAGACAGGTGTGCCAAGCTTGTGGCATCATATTCAAAAAGTCTTGAGGCTGTAATTGCTGCCAAAGGTGCATCAACAAAGTATTGAGCAAAGGCTGTGAATACTTATGTGATTTTTCAGGTTTTTTATTTTTAATAAATTTGCAACAATTTCAAAATATATTTTTTCACTTTGTCATTATGGGGTATTGTGTGTAGAATTTTGAGTAAAATCCATTTGAGTTTAATCCATTTTGGAATAAGGCTGTAACATAAAAAAATGTGGAAAAAGTGAAGCGCTATGAATACTTTCTGGATGCACTGTACATAATATATGTATAAATACATATATTATTCTATTAATAATTATATAGATTAATACATTCTTTGGAAGTATTTTTCTTGAAATCTAATTAATGATCTCATTAACGATAACAAATGATACCTTGATGCCAAAAAACCTACTGACCAAAACCTTCACAACATCTCTGTAGAATATTATTTAAAGTTTGCTTACTCTCGTGTTCCTCGTGCACCTGGACATTGACAGTGTCGATGCACTTCTGAATATCATTCCAGGTGAGGAACTCTTGACCACGGGTGAGGGACTCTGCTCTGAGATGAATCAGTGTGTCTGTATATCTAACAAAGATAAACAACCACATGATGAAGTCAGTTACTCAAACATTTCTCTCTGTGACTTGCAGAGATGCAGCAATCAGAATATTGTGTTTGCTTTTTTTAATTCAGCTGATGATTTCTGTTCAAGACTTGCATACAAACCACACTGTATTGATTTTAGACTCCAACATGTGTTGGAGGCCAGAGATAGAGATCAAATGTACCAGCAGACATAATTTACTTGACTGGCAGAACAGGCACCACAAAGGAATAGGTGAGAAACACCCATGGGAAAACATAACAAATATTCACTTGGACAGTTTTCATTATAGCTCATGTTTTTGAGATCGCTTTAGGAGAATTATAAGAGAGTTTTTAATGCTTTAAAAAGTAGGAAAAAAATGAGATGTTTTTATTTATGTTTATTTCATCTATGAAAACCTCTAAAGCTGGAGCAAACATTACTTCTTGGGCTTCATTTAATAAGCTTGTGCATCTGTGGATTTTATCTTTTATGTGGTTCATTGTTCCTGATGCTGAAATGCTGAATTAAGGATGGGAAAAGGTAAATCAATTTCAAAAAGGTTTAGGTGTTTTTTTTTTCAGATCATCTCAATATAATGCATATATAATGCAGCACTAACCAAGAAAACGTCTCAGGTTACGTATGTAGCCATAGTTCCCTGAGAGGGAACTTTAACACTTCGTCCAAACAGAACGCTAGGGGAACGCAATACCCACTAGGCCAGACTCACTGCTGACTGTGAATGCACACTACGCAGTGAGAACAGAGGACCCCGGGGAGGGGTCTAAATCGAGTTGATAGTGAAGCACGAATGTATATGGCGTTGACCATCCTGCAGCCAAACAAATGTCAGAAAGGGCAGACCCCAAAATTGCTTTGAAAAGCTTTGGAGGCCGCTACAACCCTCGTGGAGTGGGCCCTAACAAATTTAGGTGCGGGACATCCAACAGCCTGATAAGTAACTGAAATAGTCTCGACTATCCAATTGCTTTTATTTGCAGGACTCCCCCTTTTTGAGGGTCCAAAGAAGACCAGTAACAGCTCACTCTTTCGCCACTGGGCAATTCGGCACATACCGCGCTCTGGGGTAAAGAAAGGCTTTAGACAAGCCTGGAGCAAACTCCAGAAATGAAGGTGCAACCAACAGAGCCTGGAGGTCACCAACCCTTTTTTTAGGGTCAAAATAGCTAACAGAAAAGCTGTTTTTAGTGTCAGAAACTGACGCCTCCTGCAGTGGCTCAAATAAGAAAACGGAGATTCACTCGAGCACCAATGTTAAGCCCATGTCTGTACCCTGCTCGTGCTAACAGGCCTTAGCCTTAAGGCTCCAAAGATGAAGCACAGCAGACAGGCGGTTTTGGAGAAATTCCAGCACTGAGGCTACCTGACAGCTGACTGTGTTCAGCTGGCGCTCTCTGCACCAAGCTGAAAAGAGAGCCCATTTAAGGCATACTCGTGGAGGGAGCCCTGATATTAAGTATGGTCTGAGCAACCTTGGTTGACAGTCCACATTCTATAAGGTGGGCCTCCTCAGAGGCCACACCCATAGTTTTCACAGGTCAGGGCAAGGATGAAGTATCACCCCTCCCACCTGGGACAGAAGGTCCCTCCTAATGGGGATCTTCCGCGGGAGACCCGCCAGCAGGGCTGTGAGGTCTGAAACCCAGATCCTCGTAGGCCAAGACGGGGCTATCAGCAGTAGCTGTACTCCGTCTTGCCGAACCCTCTACAGGACTCCTGGGAGCAGAGCGACAGATGTAGCCTTGACTACATCTGCACCATGGCATCCAGTCCCAGCAGGGCTGAACGCGAGAGAGAACACCACAGTCTCCATTCCCCGGATCTCACCCCATCTCAACAGGAGGTCTGCTCCCATGTTCAGATGGCCCAGGACTTACATTGCTCTGACAGACAGAATTTTGTCTGGGCCCACAGGAGTATTTGATGTGCCAGCCTGCATAGCAGTTATGACCTCAGACCCCCCTAATGGTTGATGTAAGTGACCACCGATGTCTTGTCTGTGCGGACTAGAAAATAATAGCCCCATAAATCTGGGAGAAAAGGTTTTAAGGCCAGAAACACAGCCATGGCAGTTTATGTGCCACAGACGATGATATTCTCCCCACTGTCCCACTGCGGGAAGGCCCCTCAGGGTCATCTGTCATAAGCATGACGCAATGACAGACAGCACTCAACACTGGGGCCTGAGACAGGAACCAGGGCTTTTTCCACATACTTAAGGCTCGAAGGCAGTGCCGCGAGACCTTGATCATGCGGAAAGGATTCCCCTTGAGGGAAAACCCCCTGGATTTGAACCACCACTGTAGGGGTCTCATGTACAGCAGACCAAACGGAATCACACTGGATGCTGCTGTCATGAGGTCTAACAGTCTCTGAAACTGTTTACAGTGATGGATTGGCCTTGTTTAGCTCTGTGTATGGCTGACTGAATCAAAACGATTCATGGCGGGGACAGACGTGCTCATATCGTCATGGAGTCCCATAGCACACCTAAAAAAGTGGTCGTCCTGGCTGGAACAAGCGCACTTTTTGTGGTGTTCAGCCAAAACCCCAACCTTCTAAATTGGGTGAGTACGACATCTCGATGCCGAACTGCCATATCGTGAGACTGAGGTAGAATTAGCCATTTGTCTATGTAGTTTAGGACACGTATACCCTGCATATGAAGTGGAACTAATGCTGCTTTGACTATTTTGGTGAAAGTTCGAGGTGACAGAGCTAGGCCAAGAGGAAGAATCCGCCCCCGAAAGCGAACCTCAGCTACCTCCTGTGTTGGGAAAGGATGGATATATGGAAATATGCGTCTTTCAGTTTTATTGTGACAAATCAGGGCTGGGACTGAGTATGTGACACTGATTGATTTCTTAAATCTACTATGGGACGCAGTCCCCCATCCTTTTTCGGAACGATGAAATGCCGGCTGTAAAACCCTGACTGTATGTCAAGTGGGCTTAGAAGTGCCAGTACTTCTTATTCCATATCCAGAGCCTGTTCTGGCTTCATTACGGTGGGTGTAACATCGTTGAAGCAAGGTGGGCGTGCACAAAAATGGATTTTGTAGTGTTTCACGGTGAACAGAACCCACTGAGACAACATCGGCACAACCCACTGAGACAAAAACTGTGCTAGGGGTACCAGCCTCTGGTTGCTCTTGGACCCTCTGAAGAAGGGGTGAGCCCCCTAATGCCCTCAGACACTGAGGAGCGCTCACCCTGAGAACCGCAGAGCCCCCAACCACCATAGGTGGGGGTAGAAAAAACCCCAAAGGAGCCAGAGCACTTTTCACTCTATCAGATAAATCGCACGATTGACACCCAAAGAGCTTCTCGAAGCTGTTCGGGTGTTGCTCCCCCGCCATCTAAAAAATTTATAAATCAGTCTGGTATGCCTGCAGCACTGACATAGTATGCTTTCTCTATAAGTAGCATATTTTTACATGCTTTTTCCCCCCAGCCCATGAGTTGAAGAATAAATAGCAGTTTTTGGTGTCATAAAACATGCTGAATATGGATTATTCTATGATTTAATCACTGCTGCATGCTGCTCGGGGCAAAAGGGGAGGTCCCTTTGTGGAGGATATACTCCATTGGGCAGTTTTCTCTCGTCTAACATACCCGAGAGCTGCATCAAATTCATCAGCAAGATCTAGCTGCGATCCACACGATTTGCCTCAGCACGAGCGAGACATGAACCACGAGGAGTATGAGGTGCGGGATTTTTCTCAAAAGACGCCCAACGGCTGCGCAGCTCTCTGCGAGAGAGAGCATCACACAGTCAGCATACTCGAATGCTGAAAGAGAATGCTCCACTCCCAAACACTGTAAACACATTTTGTGTATGTCACCAACTGTAATAAGACATAAACACGGCGGCACACACGATTTAAAGTTTCTCTGTTCTGCCATAATTCACTTTCAGTGTTTATTGCCAGTTTTTTGTATTTGTGTGTGCAGTATCAGTATTGAGATGGACAAAAAGGGGTGCATTCACGTGCGTGCTTCTTGAAAGCAAAAAAGTTACATCAACTGAAGAGAAGAGAGTTGTGTCAAGTGTCCAGTAGAGTCACAGTACCTCTGTAAGTTGTCAGCATCCATACCACTGAAGCCCAGCGGTGAGTCACTGAGCTGCTCGATGACAGCCACTGAGTCTTTAGTGTCCAGCACTTCATTTAACACTGACACAGCAGACAGCATTTCCACAGCCACACACAGCTCCTCATGTGAAAGACCAGCCTTGTTCTGAGACGGGATGAAAATTAAAAGTCAAATTTGGAAGTGAAGAAACGAAGAAGCCAAACATGGAATATGAGGGTTCCTTAGCTGACCTTAGAGCCGAGCTGCAGGCTGAAGAGCTCGGCCTGGTACAGACTGGCAGCAGTGTGGTAGACGATGGGCATCTGGGCCTCTGGATTCAGTAGTTTCTCCACGGTCTCTTCTGGGACCCCTCGTCGAATAGCAGAATTGATCGCAACAACTGCCTCCTGCTCTGTGACCATCAAGAGAACAATAATCATCAGTATCAGAAAAAAGCCATAGATATTTATAATGAAAAAATTCATCATACCATATCATTCAACGATATGGTATATTGAATTGTGCATGCTCAATTATCATATATATATTTTTTTATCATATAGATTACTTTAGCCACCATCTAATGCTCACTTACAGTTAAAGGTCTTGCGTTGTAATTTTTGACAAAAAACAAATGGGCTTAGAATTTTTTCTAATTTGTAATTTCATCAGAAGATTGTTGAATTTTCAAGCACTTAAATAGAGCTAAAAATATATAAAGATATGTGCATTTAAAATGTTGAACTACATTCAAAAAAAGCTAAATGGTAATGAAAGTATACGTGTGTTGTTTCCATTCATTTCCATAATACAAAATTAATATACATAAATACAGAATATTTTTTAGGGTACAATTTATAAATTAGCCAGCATGCAAAAGAAGCACAGAAAAGTGAAGAGGTATTGGGGTGAGCTTAAAAATCAGATCTTCTGTGCTCACTGTATTCATGTTATAATATATTATAATTCAAATCTACAAAAATCTAAAATTGAAATGATAAACTAGTTGTTCGTAATCTCTATATATTCAAATGTAAAGCCAACAAAAAGTAATTATGTCTGAAAAATTATGTCTGAAAAAGAAAAACTCTCAGTAACTAATTCATATTTTATATAAAGTATAATTGTTATCATTCAAATTTTTATATAAAATACAATTCTGGCTAATACTAGTATTCTTTTTCTAACGAAAGCTAAAATCCAACTGATAAAAGTGAACAAAGTCACTTGTATGAATTGGTTTTAGCTTTTCATGAGACTATTAGCCAGAATTGTATTTTATATAAAAATTTGAATGATAACAAATTATGTTTTTTTTTTACATAATCTATTTAAAAAAAAACATTTAGATGCATTTACACTTAGAACAGGGATAAATAATAATAATAATAATAATAATAATAATAATAATAATAATAATAATAATAA
>CAIGQW010052710.1:923287-936473 GCA_903798125.1 Danio choprae
TGTGTGTGTGTGTGTGTGTGTGTGTGTGTGTGTGTGTGTGTGTGTGTGTGTGTGTGTGTGTGTGTGTGGGCCTCACCTTGGGCAAACCAATGGACTCCATGGCTCTTAGCCACTGCACAGTGTTATCTGTGTGTCTGAAATGAAGTCCTGAGAGCTGGAGAAAGTGCAAAACAAAACAAATAAATATGCATACATAAAAAATTACTGCAGATTTTAAATTGAAACAGAATTATATATAAAGCTGCTTTGAAAATGCTCTGTGCTTAGTTTGTTTGTAATGTATGCAACAGAAATATGTGAGGGAAATAAGCAATTGAAATGAATCAGAAAGGCACACTACCATTTAAAGTTTGAGGTCAGTATTTATATTCATTCATTCATTCATTTTCATTTCGGCTCAGTCCCTTTATTAATCTGGGGTCGCCACAGCGGAATGAACCGCCAACTTATCCAGCATATGTTTTACGCAGCGGATGCCCTTCCAGCTGCAACCCATCTCTGGGAAACATCCATACACACCCATTCACACTCATGCACTACGGACAATTTAGTCTACCCAATTCACCTATACCGCATGTCTTTGGACTTGTGGGGGAAACCGGAGCACCCGGAGGAAACCCACGGCAACACAGGGAGAACATGCAAACTCCACACAGAAAGGCCAACTGACCCAGCCGAGGCTCGAACCAGCGATCAGCGACCTTCTTACTGTGAGGCGAACGTGCTACCCACTACGCCACTGTGAGGCCCCAGTATTTATATATATTTATATATTCATTCATTAATTTTCTTTTCGGCTTAGTCCCTTTATTATTCTGGGGTCGCCACAGCGGAATGAACTGCCAACTTATCCAGCTTATGTTTTACGCAGCGGATGCCCTTCCAGCTGCAACCCATCACTGGAAAACACCCATACACTTCCATTCACACACATACACTACGGACAATTTAGCTTACCCAATTCACCTACAGCGCACGTCTTTTGGACCTGTGGGGGAAACCGGAGCACCCGGAGGAAACCCACGCGAACACAGGGAGAACATGCAAACTCCACACAGAAATGCCAACTGACCCAGCCGAGGCTCGAACCAGCGGCCTTCTTGCTCTGAGGCGAGAGCGCTACCCACTGCACCACCGTGCTGCCCATATATATATATATATATATATATATATATATATATATATATTAGCTTGTAACAACAGTAAATTGATAAAAAATGACAGTAAAGCAGTAAAGCATTTTTATTAACATTATCAATGATGAAAAAAGTTGAGTTGCTTAATAATTAATAAAAATGAATAACATTTATAACTGTTGTAAAACATTTGTATTTGAAATAAATATTAAGCAGCACTACTGTTTTCAACATTGATAATATTAATAAGAAATGTTTTCTTGAGTATGTTTCATATTAGAACGATTTCAGAAGGATCACATGGTCTGGAGTAAATCCAGCTTAGCCAACATATAAATAAATGACATTTTTAAATATATTACAATAAAAAAACTGTTATTTTACATTTTTGTATTGTTTTATATTATCACACAATCTGGTCTGTACTTCTGAATGCTACGCTGATGAGCATAAGAGATGTGTTTTAAACACACTTAAAAAAATATTATTAACACCAAAGGACACATTGACTAAGAAGTATTTCTAAACAACAAAAACTACAAAAAACCTTTTTATTATGCTGTGCAGTGCAAATTGCTCAGCACAAAACATTTGGGTCTGTTTGCATAGTTGCCTGATTTGCATAATCATTTAGTGAATGAAACAACAGGCACTGAAACATTGCAGATAGCATGTGTAAATGAACAGCCCTATCAGTGTGGCACAATTCATTCTTAGTTAACCCCTGTTCTCGTCCTATGGGAATGAGACACAGGATGTCTGTGTTGCATTAAGGAAAAGACACATCCTCACAAAGAGCTGTGACACAGTGACAGCATTAACACAGTTAACAGTGTTTTTTTAGACTGACTTCTGTTATTTACTAAACAGGTGTGTACTTTTTAGGTGCAGCTGTGGCAAGGTAAGATGTTTGCTGAGCTGAAGAGTTGCTTAAACCAGCTAAAAGTGAGTTCACAATTAATCCCAACCAAAATAAAAGTTTGTATTTACATAATATATACTGCATGTGTGTGTACTATTATGTATATATACAGTAGATACACACAAATACACACAGATACACACAACTACATAGTTTCAAAATATTTACATATATGTGTGATATATTGATGTAGAATTTGTATCATCTACTAATATTTTACATATAAATATACATACATATATTCTCAAATGTATGTATTTAAATATATGTAAGTAAAAAAGTTAGGACATTCAGTTTAATTTCATGGTTTTTCGTATCAGGACATAATAAAAACTGTATGCTCCTTGAAGGTCTTATCGACTTCTGGCAGTAATTATTTAAAGTATTCATTCATTCATTCATTTTCTTTTCGGCTTAGTCCCTTTATTAATCTGGGGTCGCCACAGTGGAATGAACCGCCAACTTATTCAGCATATGTTTAACGCAGCGGATGCCCTTCCAGCCGCAACCCATCACTGGGAAACATCCATACACACTCATTCACAAACATACACTACGGACAATTTAGCTTAGCCAATTCCCCTTTAGCGCATGTTTTTGAACTTTGTGGGGGAAACCCACGCGAACACTGGGAGAACACGCAAACTCCTATTTAAAGTATTCCTTTTCTTTATAATCTTATCAGCCTCATGGATCATTTTAGAACAGTTGTGGAGTTATTTTTTTTGGTTTGTTTGTTTTTTGTTTGTTTTTCAGCTCTCGCCACAGCATTTAATTCAGAATGAGCTCTGGACTTTGACTGGACTATTGCAACACTTTGATTTTTTTTCAACTTCAGTTGTGTGGTAGATTTGCTGGTGTGCTGGGGACCATTGTCTTGTTGCATGACCCAATTTTGGCTGCGGGATAGGTGTTTTTTGTTAACACAGACTGTTATCACAATGCTATATGTTGTTGTTCATCTGAGGATTTATTTTCCAAATTTTAAAACCTGCCAAGATCAGATAATTTGTTAGGGGAAAATGTAGGATTTGAATCTGATTGTATTTATAAATACACACAAACCAGCATTTATTTTAGATGCGATTAATCACAGTTAATTATTTGACAGCACTTACAAAAAGTAAAACATCAGTAAATCAGTACCTTATAACGAGATTGGTCCCTGTCATAAATCTTCTTCTCTGACACCAGCTGGGGGGCAAAGAACTTGGCCAGTTTGCCAAGGTAGACGCCGTTCCTCAAGCCATTCTCCAGTTCAGTGGTAGGAGGCAGCTGCTCCTCCAGACAGGCCTCCATCCATCTGAAATAAAAGAGGTAAAGTCTCAGCGGATAACACAAGCACAACTTAATCGGCTGACTGTAAACTCTGAATGTTACCACTGGCAAGTTTTCACAACTGTATAAAATCAACACTTGATAAAATCATGATTTAAAGGGTTAGTTCACTCAAAAAAATGTATTCTGTTATTAAAATTTACTCTTGTGTTGTTTCAATCCCCTGAAACCTTCGTTCATCTTTGAATCCT
The DNA here is from genome assembly GCA_903798125.1 of Danio choprae. NCBI lineage: Eukaryota > Metazoa > Chordata > Actinopteri > Cypriniformes > Danionidae > Danio > Danio choprae. The sequence continues at coordinate 926,875 of CAIGQW010052710.1, forward strand.
AAATTAACGTATTTTAGGTAAAATCTGACAGCTCCCTCATCCTCCATAGATAGCAATGGCCCAGAGATGTTAAAAGTCCAGAAAAGGAACCACAAATAATGTAAAACATTCCATGTAACTTCAGTGGTTCAACTGTAATCATAGGAAGCCCTAAGAACATCAAAATACTGTAAATACAACTTTGTTGACTAATGTCTTTCATTTCAGATCAGAGTGTGCATTTACTACGAGCAATATGATGTTTGCATGTTGCGTTTCTAACTAATGCCAATATGTTGTACTGCCCGTAAATGCTCACCCTGATGAACTGAAGAGGAAAAGAAGATATAGGCAAACAGAGTCTTTACATTTTTTTTGTTGCACAAAAGTGATCTTGGAGCTTCATTTGATTACAGTTTTGACTATTCTTTTTTATTGTAGTATAATTAGAATTAGGCATTTCATGTAAAATATCTTAATTTGTCTTCTGAAGATGACAGAAGGTCTCAGGGGTTTGGAACAATCCTCAAAAATCCTTTAATTCCCGTCTGTTTGAAGCTCTTTAACTGAACTTCCCAGAGGGTTCTGATTGGTCAGCTGACAGAGTGCACTCTGACTGGCCGAAAACTTAAAACTTGTTTTGGAAAGTAATTCCACCTCCATAATCATGAGTTTCAATTTCCAAGGTTTCTAAGCAACTGTAAAAACTAAATGTTAATGATAATTAAATATCCATTCAAGCCCAAATCAGATTCTGACAGTGCTCATCAAGCAGACTGAGAGGAACCAAATTTGCACTTCACAGTTCACAGTGGTAAGTTTTATTTTGTACCTCTCAACACACATCATTTCCACAGCATGGTGACACAACACTACAAGTCACTAAAAGGCTCACCTTCTTTCTGTGTGTATGCTGTAGCTTTGGTTGAACTTACCCTATTTCAATTTGTGATGTAAAATATTGCAAAAGTAATATCTAAACTTTGATGTGTTTAGTGCAGGTCTGAAGCAGTGTATTCTGTGAGATAGCATAAATCTATTTTGTAAGAGACTATGCGCTTGTGAGCTCATATGGCATTTTAAACATTTCAGTTACAGACAGAAGAGTTTGACAAAATTAACATTTGGCTTTTAATTAATCAATACCTATGGGCAAAAAAAATGATCATGAAACTTTAGTTAATACAATTTTACACAAGCAGCACATGCTTTTGACGAAAGCATAAGACATTGTATAAATATTCTACTCTGTATTTGCATTTATGTTGGTGAAACAGTTGCTTAGGTAATATTACCTAACCTTTAAATGAATTATAGACAAGAAAGAAGCTTGATAAAATGAAAGTTGGGCATAAAGTCAATTAATGAACTATTTTTAGCATGTACGGAATAGTTAAAAAGCACCATTATGCCTATGGGCATCAAACATTCTCTCCCGCTCAGCATCATAAAACTTGAATTAATGTTATTTTTAAACTTGGTAAAAGTTTACCAGTTCTGCAGTTTAGCAGATGACTGGTTGAGATCTCATAAATCTTCCTCCCTAACAGCAAACAAAGATCCCTGGTTTTCAGATTCTGACACTGCAATTTATATTCTTACAAATAATCACTGCAGATGTAAGAGTTTATTAATCACAACCAAAAAACTAAACCTCGGTTCCCCCCAAAAAGTGACACTGTCAGGCAGTCGTTGGATCCATCAGATCCACTTGAACCCACTTGCACTCGCTCTCACTCACCTGATTACTGATTGGCACCACCTGCACTCAGACACACACACACTATAAGAAGCACCTCCGCTCACTTCACCTCTGTCGGTCCTGATCATCACATCCATGAGAATCACCCAATCCATTACCAGCGTCTCCTCATTTCCATCCTGTGTTTCTCAGTCTCTGTGTTCCAGTGCATTCAGTGTTCATCGTCTCCACGGATCATTTAAGTGTGTTGTATGTGTGTGCAACGAACTCCATGCTGCCAAGCACTTCCTTGTTTACAACAAACTCTCTCTCTCTGAACTCCATCCTACTTCATTTACAGACTTTGTCAATAAATGTTTCCATTTACCCCTCCTGTGTCCAGTACTAACTGTGTCGTGACAGAAACCAAGAGGACAACAACTTGTTTGAAGATCTGGCACAACAATCTGCCATTAAACTCAATGTCACATGTGCAAGAAGTCCATTTTGGGTTTGTTCAGATGTTTCTTGGCCAATAAACTGAGCTGTACATTCCATGTGACTACCAGCAGGCGCTAACTAGACAATACTAGTCCAACTCTGACCTAAAGGCAAAACTTGTGCTTTCTTCATTTGGTTATCATAGACATCAGAGGATTTAAATCAAATGATTTTTCTTGCATGAACACAGCTAATATCAGAGTAAGATATCGCAATACATTTGGGATCTTTTCAATTAATAATAATTCAAATGAAATTTTCTGAGTATGATTTTGACACTTTCACATCAAAATACTGCAAAGATGTGCACTGTACACAAAAACACTAACTTTTTGCTGTAAATATTTATGCTGAAATTTTGTAATAAAGGGAAAAAAAAGGTTTTAATGTTATAATGGGCAAATGACACATTATTTACTGTACATAATTCTGTCCGCTGATCATTGGCCTTCAGTCTCAAAAAGCATGTAGTTACTTCCACTCAGTTTTCCAGATCATTGGGTAACTGAAATTCACCTGGATCATCAGGACAAACAAACCACATTCCTAAGTGGTTGCTAGTCACTGACCATCTGACAAAACTGACCTTTGCCTTCACAGAAAGTTCCCGGCACCTACACCAGCATATCTTTTCTCGTGACAGAGAGAGAGAAACTGGCGCTGGTCCTGCAGAGCTGCCCAACCAAATGACAGCTTAATGTCCAGCCTTCAGCTGACAAACTGTTCCATTTACTGTAAAAACACCACATTATCCCAGGATCACCTGCTCGGTGAATCAGTCAATACTATGTTGCTCTTTGCAAACCTTTGGTTAATCATTTGTTAAGTTTCTCTTGAGTTGGGGGCTCAACTCATTTCATTCCTAAAGAAATTAAAGCACAGTCAATGGTCAGTTTGGTCATGGGTGAGTTTTATGGATCAGTTTATTGATGTACAACCTAATTCAAAAGAAAAACAAATGGTTACACATCAGTCCCTCCAGGATTTTGTGGGACATTTTTTTAATTTTTGCAGCCCAATATTTTATTTTCAGTGGCATCTCTTAAAATGTACATTTGTAGTTATACCGTATATAAAGAGTGCACCAAATTGCTAATAGAGTTTCCTTTGTCTGTTGACCATAAATGAAGACATTGTGAAGAATGCTGGAAGTTGGAAAGAAAAAAATACTATGGAAGTCAATGACTCCCAGTTTCTAATTTTCTATCAAATATATCCAACAGACTAAGGAAACTTAAACAGGTTTGAAACAAGTGAATGATGAGTAAATTATGCCAGAATTTTCATTTTTGATAACAAATGTGCAGCGATTTAAATCTTCACATTTCTATAAAATATATATTCATTCATTCATTCATTTTCTTTTCGGCTTAGTCCTTTTATTAATCTGGGGTCGCCACAGCGGAACGAACTGCCTTATCCAGCATATGTTTTACGCAGCGGATGCCCTTCCAGCTGCAACTCATCTCTGGGAATCATCCATACACACTCATTAACGTACACACTCATACACTACAGCCAATTTAGCTTACCCAATTCACCTATAGCGCATGTCTTTGGACTTGTGGGGGAAACCGGAGCACCCTGAGGAAACCCATGCGAACACGGGGAGAACATGCAAACTCCACACAGAAATGCCAACTGACCCAGCCGAGGCTCGAAACAGCGACCTTCTTGCTGTGAGGCGATTGTGCTACCCACTGCGCCACAGCGTCGCCCCAACAAAATATCTATATTTTAATATAAAACATTTTATATATATATTTTGATCAAATTCTACATTTTGCAACGTGCTTAATTTTACATTAAATTATTCAAGCGCAGAATTGCTAAATCCTGGAGGGATTGATTTATGCGTTAGATCAAATCTTTGATCAAAGAGAGACATCTGATGCTTTCGTTCAGAAAGGTCAAAAGATGGCATTCCTCGCATGTCCGTCCAGCTCTTTAGGTTGATTTAATTAAAGACAACATAGATAAAATGACAATGGCAAAGAAAACATTCTGCCCAGACATGTGTCAGCAATTCCCCAGCCTCCTACAAAACCTGCTCTGTTTCAACACAGCCCATCTGCCTCCAAATTACATCACGCTAGTACATCCAAATCCAATCACTGATATAAAACATTCATTTTCATAATAATATATCAAGAGAATAATAGAAAGTATACTCTAAAACATTTTGCCTATATGATCAACCTGCTATAAAGGAGGCAATGAGACTTTGCTATTATAAATTGTGCCTTTCAAAGTAGAAAACAAATTACTAACTAAACTAAATAAGGTTTTTATTTCACTGTTGATATAACAGTGGTCTTCACCTTTATATAACCATCACTAATGAGAGATCATCCAAAAGAGGCCTGCTTGAGGCCCAATTTGTCTTCCATGATTAAAGTATTAATTATTGAGCTGTAATGCACATATAAGTATATTTCAAGCTAGTAAAACGCCGTCAGTCCTTCTGGCAAAGGTAAAACATCTGCTACACAATAGACATACTACAGTACTTCTCCAATGGTTTGGTTCATCAAGGGGTTGAGTATTGCAAGCAATATTTATTTCCCGAATGATTGATAATGTATAATATGGCATTTTATTATTCTTGTTTTTCCAACAGCATTTGGGACCCTATAATACAGTCAATATAAATAATAATAACAATAAATATACTTCTTACAAAATGGCAATTAATGAATAATTCATATATTGATGGCAATGGCAATTCATATATTATGTAAAAAAAATATTTTTATGTATATATTAAGAAAAATGACAGTCAAAAAAGACAGTCAGACAGTTGCAGCTCATCCAGAACGCTCCGGCCAGGATTCTGACAAGAACCAGAAAATCAGAGCACATTACACCTGTCCTCGGGTCTTTAAACTGGCTCCCAGTTACATTCAGAATAGTTTTTAAAGTATTAGTACTTGTCTATAAATCTCTAAATGGCCTAGGACCTCAATACATTACAGATATGCTCACTGAATACAAACCTAACAGATCACTCAGATCTTTAGGATCATATAAAGTAGAAATTCCAAGAGTTCAGTCAAAGCAGGGTGAATCCGCCTTCAGCTACTGCGCCCCCCGCTGCTGGAATCAGCTTCCAGAAATGATCAGATGTGCTCCAACATTAGGTACATTCAAATCCAGACTGAAAACACATCTGTTTAGCTGTGTCTTTACTGAATGAGCACTGTGCTATGTTCAACTGATCGCACTATTATGTCTTTCTTTTCTTTTTCATTCTTTTATAACCTGTTTTAACACATTTTAATCTGTTTTTATCTGTTTTCATATTATTTGTTTTTATTTTTTATACTTCTCTCTTTTATTCCTGTTCATGTAAAGCACTTTGAATTGCCACTGTGTATGAAATGAACTTGAAATAAACTTGCCTTGCCTTGCCTAGCCTAAAATAAAGATATAATATACTGTAGAGGACATCAATGGAAATCAAAAACTGCTTGGTTACCAACAAACAAAAGCCACAGATGTTTGGAATGACATGAGGGTGAGTAAATGAAGACAATCTTCATTTTTGGGGGGACTGTTCCTTCAATAAAACAAACAAATATGCAGTGCACCTTTTATAATAAAAATGAGTGTTGCTTTATCAGGATATGTGGCAGCCCTGATCAGAAGGGTAGCATCCTGTGCACCCGGCCCTTGCTGCTCTCTTCCAACAATACAGCCGTCTGTTACACTGTCTGTGAGAGACCTGACTGTTTACAGCCCTTAGGCCATGTTTTCCTGTGATTGTTAGGCTTCAAGGGTTCGAACTGAAAGAAAGCTCTGCTCCGGACTGACCATGACTCAGAATAAACAGCTTTGACTAATAAGTGGCTTGAACAGTTTCTCATACGGTGCATAAAAAACGCATTACTGAGTGTTCTGATAGCGAAACAGCACTGAGAAAACTCTGTGGGATATTATTGCTTCAGCTGGGAAGGCAACAAAGCAATGGGACAAAAATATCTGTTTGGTCTGACGTTTACTCTCTGATGAATAGGACTGAGGCACTGGGGTTAATAATCTCTTCCCTGACTTTTCACCCATTTATCGGACTATATCTGTCTGACAAGCTACTGAATTGAAAACCATTACCTGTAGTAAACAGGGTCTGTGTGCTGCCTACTGAGGGGGTGACAGGGCACCTGAAGGCATACGTTTTTTAAAGCAGAAATGTTACAAAACCAACTTGATCTCACAAGAAAAAGCAACAATTTTAAAATTTGTCTATTTTATGTACATTTTTATAATCTGATTTGGCACCAATATGTATATATATGAATGTAAGAGTACGAATTCAAACGAATTTACAGCCAATTCACTAGAATGTACAATATTACAAATTTGTTACAGAACAAAACAATTTTACCAGTCACAGACACCATTTAATCAAATAAATGTATGATTATTTGGGTAAAATTAAGCATGAGACTCCATTCATAAACTTTCAGTAGGGAGTAAGCAGACTGTATATAAAACTACAAATTAGAACGTACAGTATTACAAATTTGTTACAAAACAAAACAATTTTACCAGTCACAGACACCATTTAATCAAATAAATGTATGCTTATTTGGGTAAAAAGTAAGCATGAGGCTCAAATTAGAATGTGTACATTCAAATAAAACCATGCAATTGAGAAAAATATCAATATTTTGGAAAGTAAAAAAAAAGAAGTTACAAACCACTATCAGATTGTGATTAAATCAGGCCATTCACAGAAATATGCCATTCAAAGAGAATTTACAAAAATATTGTTATCTTTAAGGGTGTAATACAGCACACACAGCGCAGAAACTGTAAAACATGAGCAAGTGATAACCACAAACAGTGTCTTTATGGATTTTAATTGAACAGCTAGTTGTTGTTGTTGTTGTTAGTGACATAATTTAACGCACATCAGAGTTGTGTCTCTCAATTGCACGTCTTCAATAATAACCAACTGCACTGAGTAAGGAATCACAGTACAAGGCTTGACTCTTCTGTGTTGCTAGATCTTGCTACAAGAACCAGCAAAAAAAGACAAAAAAATAAAAAACTCACAAAAATCCATAGAAAATGCATTTGACAACAACAACAAAAAACTGCATATAATGTATTGATTTATGAGCCAAGCCTACACCAGCCCAAAGATGGGATAGGGGTGACACGGAGGCTCAGTGGTTAGCACTGTCACTTCACAGCAAGATGGTTCCTGGTTTGAGTCCCAGCTGGGCCAGTTGGCATTTCTGTGCGGAGTTTGCATGTCCTCCCCGTGTTTGTGTGGGTTTCCTATGGGTGCTCCGCTTTCCCCCAGAGTCCAAAGACATGCGCTACAGGTGAATTGAATATACTAAATTAGCTGTGGTGTATGTGTGTGAATGGGTGTCTATGGATGTTTCCCAGTACTGGGATGCAGCTGAAAGGGCATCCGTTGCATAAAACATATGCTGCATAAGTTGGCGGTTCATTCCCCTGTGGCGACCCCAGATTAATAAAGGGACTAAGCTGATGGAAAATGAATGAATGAATAATTAACATTTTTTAAATGTGGCTGTAACTTCTGAGAATTACCAGTGTGTACATTTTAAATTTAAAAATATTTATAATGACTTTATGAAATGCTTGCAAGTTGCAGCATGTGCATCGGATGCTCCAGGATATAACAACTGAAGAACTAAATCATGTCATTGCTGTTTTAATGTTAACAATTTGACCTACACTGCCATTAAAATGTATGGGGTATATTATACTCATCAGTAAAAAAAAGAAGAAAATTATATACAGTATATAGAAAATCATCATACCCCTTTGAAATAATTACTTTATTTGTCATACAGCCTGAAATCAAATCACATTCCAAATAACTTTTCCAGCCTTGAAATGTTTTTGTAGCCTTCTCCTAACCTGTGTCTATCTACAACTTTATCCAGAAGCTCTTTTGAAAGCAGCGTGTAATGTGGGTAAAAGTGTATATTTCACAGGGTAAGATGATTTTCTATAGGCACTGTATGCATACACACACTGAAATTTCTTTAATATTTTAAAGAAGAAATTAATAAAGGGACTAAGCCGAAAAATAATTTTCATTCATTCATTTTTTTTTCGGCTTAGTCCCTTTATTAATCTGGGGTCGCCACAGCGGAATGAACCGCCAACTTAAACAGCATATGTTTTACGCAGCGGATGCCCTTCCAGCTGCAACCTATCACTGGAAAACATCCATACACACTCATTCACACACATACATACGGACAATTTAGCTTACCCAATTCACCTATACCGCATGTCTTTGGAATTGTGGGGGAAACCGGAGCAACCCGGAGGAAACCCACGCCAACACGGGGAGAACATGCAAACTCCACAAAGAAATGCCAACTGACCCAGCCGGGGCTCGAACCAGCGACCTTCTTGCTGTGAGGCGATTGTGCTACCCACTGCGCCACTGTGCTGCTTTTTTAATTTTATTTATGTATTTATTTCTTTTTTGTTTTACTCTCAGAAGATTACCAAGTTCTTCACTGCCCCTTTTAATCAATTCATATGACCTAGCAGAAGAAATTAATTGCTTACAAAACAGTTACTGACCCAAAACATTTGAATCATAGTTTATACTATTGAACTACAATCTTGATAAACAAGTTTTACAGTTTCCCTCTCTCTATTAAAGTTAATAGGAGATATCTTGTTATGCCTTTCAGCAACACATAAAAAAAAAGCTGCCTGGGGGCATAAATAAACCGCTGAGTGGATGGACACCCCTTATAGTAACTTCATATATAGTGAATTTAAACAACTCCAAATAGAAAATGACTGTGAATAAAATGAAGACATTAACACTTAATCTGCTTTGTTTTTATATAAAGATGTATGGTTTCCTTTTTTCCAGACTTGGCAAGTAGACAAGTAGACAAGTAGCAACAGTACTACATGGAAAGACGAGAATGGAAAAAAATGTTACTAAAGTAAACTCAAAAATCTCTTATCTTGACTCAGGGAATGAGAAATATAGGCTGCTAAAATGCTATAAAAATGCTACAGTATATGAAGCCTAAACTACATGAAGCCTAATTAGCATCTAAACCCAAATAGACTTATATGTATGGCAGACGTGTTACTCAGACAAAACTCCAGTGACTAATGAGGTTTAGAGCATCGCACAATCTGACAAAATTAGAAATGGAAAAGCTTTCACAACTCGGTCCTTCTATCTAAAGTAACACATGCTCTGTTTGCTTTAGTCAGCCGGTACAAAGTTTCCCAGTCACAGCAGAAAGAGGGGGGCGGGATTGTGTAAGAAGGTTTGTTTGCCAGCTGCAACAACAGTCCAATAGATTCAAATTTAATATACAGTACAATAAAATAAACATATGCAGAACAATATACAGATATATATATATATATATATATATCTGTATTTTGCGGTGGAGTGTAGATCTCGGTG
>CAIGQW010052710.1:946349-961882 GCA_903798125.1 Danio choprae
GTGTGTGTGTGTGTGTGTGTGTGTGTGTGTGTGTGTGTGTGTGTGTGAGAAGAAGAGGAGAGCCATGGTTCAGGATGAGAGATGGGTATGTCAGTCAATAGATTTTCCTACATATTTTATTCTGCAAGTACAGTATTTATGTGCAGCATAGGACTGCTTACACCCAACAGAGCAGCAAAAACATTAAAATCAGGGTTTGTTTGATGAGTCATTAAACATGCAAAAGAAAACTGAACTATGTATCTCTATGCATAGAATCTGTATCTGAACTATGTATATGTATTCTCATCCAGAGCTGAAGGTTATATTCAGCTATGTGTGTGTGTGTCTGTGTGTGTGTGTGTGTGTGTGTGTGTGTGTGTGTGTGTGTGTGTAGAATTCAGATGCAAAAGCCTTTAAATGGCATTTGCAATATTCTTCTAAAATGACCATTTTTCACAGGCTCTCGTGTGTGGATTCAGTTATTTCACTTCTATGGTACTTAATAGATTGTTTTCAATTATCTTCTCAAAGTGCTATTGGTTGCTAGCAAAAAACAATCACTAGTAAACGGCTGGATGAGAATCCACCTACCAAAGAAGAGTGGATAGTTATTGTAAAAGATATATTTGATAGGGATGCTGTATGTGAAGTTTCTTCTGTTCTTTATTTATTTATTTGATTAGATTTTACTTTACTTATTTGTGTATTTTTTGTGTGTATGTTAAAATTGTTAAAATAAAAGTAAAAGAATTGGTTGTTTTCATTTCCTTTTGACTAAAATAACTGAACATAAATACAGACAAATGCTCATTTTAGAAGAAAATTTCAGACAGCACTTTTGCATCTGGCATTGAACACATCATGATTTTTCTTGGGAAATATTTTTAAAAGAGCCGTCGACATAAAATTGTACCAGATTTTGGTAAAAACCTGAACAAACCAAGTGTACAAAAAATGAAACAAAACAAAAATATCAGAAAAATGTGTGTAATAGTAATGTGTGAAATGTGTAGTAGCAAACAAATGAAACAAGGAGAAAGTACTGAATTAATGAAATGCATTAATAAATCTATTAAAAGTTTTGATAATAGCTATTGCTAAAAATGATATTTGCATAACTTTAAAGGTGATTATTTTTTTATTAATATTTTTTTTAAACCCTCAAATTTCAGACTTTAAAATAGCTGTATTCATTCATTAATTTTCTTTTCGGCTTAGTCTCTTTATTAATCTGGGGTCGCCACAGTAGAATGAACCTCCAACTTATCCAGCATATGTTTTACGCAGCGGATGCCCTTCCAGCTGCAACCCATCACTGGGAAACACCCATACACACTCATTCACACACATACACTACGGACAATTTAGCTTACCCAATTCACCTATAGCGCATGTCTTTGGACTTGTGGGGGAAACTGGAGCACCGGAGGAAACCCGCGCGAACACGGGGAGAACATGCAAACTCCACACAGAAATCCCAACTGACCCAGCCGAGGCTCAAACCAGAGACCTTCTTGCTGGGAGGTGACAGCGCTACCCACTGCGCCACCTTAAATAGCTGTATCTCAACCAGATATTGCCATATCCCATCAAACAATACATCTTATTAAAGCTTATTTATTCAGATATCAATTAAATCAAATCAATTAAGTCAAATATTAATTTACAAAACTTGACACTTATGACTTGTTTGCGATCCAGGGTCACATATACATTTACACTGACGAGCTGCTGTCTGGGCTTTCCATGCCTTTTTACACCTCCCCTTCTTTCTTTCTTCAATAGTTAATTTTATTACACATAACTTCATTTCTAAACTAACTAGTTTAGTTTACATTATGGATTGGTTGTTACCAACATCAGGGGAAATTTCACTTTAACAGCACTTTTAGAAATCTATTTCCTGAGAAAAATGGTGACACGTTCAATGCTTGTATTACCCGATGCATGTTTTTTAACATGTCATGTCTGCTATAACAAAAAAACTTGCTTCCACAGCAAACAGAATCGATTTATAAATACCAATTTATATTTATGCGACCAGTGCATGGATATATTCTCGCATGTCCTTTGCGGTAGCCTGATGCCCCCCCCCCCCCCCCCCCAAAAAACAAAACAAAAAAAACATGGCGCACAGTTGCACACCGGTCAAAGGTTTTAACTACACATTGCAATGATGTGGAGTGAAAGATCTGTAATTGCTCTCCTTGGTATCGGTGACGAGTGTGGGTGGGGCCGATAGTAGTGGTAGCTGAGGGTGTCGAGTCCCGCGGAGGACCCCCAGATGGATACTTTTGTTTTGTTTTTATTTTATGATTAAAGTTGTTGGACCGGACGTTTGCTGGGTCCTGCCTCTTTCTTCCATGAATGAGTGTGAGTTTGAGCTATACAGTAGCATTGCACACATTATCTGGCATAAGACCAAAACATCAGCAAACAATTTCAAGACAGTTGACCATATAAACCCTACTGGCTACTAGCATTTCAGAAGTGTTATTGCCAAACCAGCAATGCAGAAATATAAATGCTTGCAATGCTGTGGGCTGCTTGCAAGGTACAGTATGCTAATGGAGTACAGCGATTACTTGACACAGAAGTATTAATCAGGTTTTACGTGGCATTTGTGTATCGTTACAACCCTAAACATCCTATATCAGCAGAATGAAACCAGCAGCCTTGTCAGCAGCAGTTTAGCTGGAATGTGATCCTGGTGCTTTTGGTGTGTTGACATGAGTTAAGTAAACTTCATTTAAAGAGGCAACCAAAAGGTATCTCAGCCTTGATGTGGTGGAGTTAATCTCAAACTAGCAGGTTCTGACACACAACCAACTAGCAGTACAAATCAAATGTGTATTATGCAAACAGCATCCTAAACATTCTTCATTGTTCTAGATATGCACAATAAGACACAGTGTCTCACAAGCGTGGCGAAATGTGTGCGTTTAGAAAAACGTACAAAGATAAACTCCTGAAACAGAATTCCTCACATATCTGAACTGTACTGTCAGGTGATTTTACAAAGGCCAGAGGTAATGTTTAACTGGAGAAACTCACATGGAGCTTCTCTCTGCTCAGGCCACAGCATGAGATCTAATGCCAGGCATACACAAACACCTTTCTGAGGCAACAAAATATCAGGCTGTGTCAGAGAAACACTGGATCTAGTTGATGACAGAAGAAAATAGCTAAGCATATTTGTAGGTCTCAAAAGGCATTTAAGTGTTTCAGAATTTCACAGAAGTTAGCACGTAGAGTTCTTGATGAAAAATGGGAAGTGGGCTTGAAAGAAATATAACAGGCAATGTTTAAAATAGAGATAAACCGATAATCATGGTATCACACATATTTTTGTCCCCAATTTTTACACTTCTCTATTGATTCAGTCTTTCAGTAACACTACTAACAGGGTTTGGTGAATGTCTGATTCTGATTGGCTGATGAACATTCTAAGGCAGGTCTTGACCACATTACCCTTCCATACATTGAATGATTTCAGATATTCAACAATTACAACAGTCAAAAATTCATTTATGCACACATGAGCTGTGCAAAAACCTGACAAATGTCTTTGACATACAACATTTGTAACTGCAGTAGCCTATTTACATTTAACTGACTCCAGTTCAATGAATTAATGCTAAATAATGCACAGTGAGGTGTAACAGCCACTCTACTACCACCTTGGTTGTGCAGTATTTTTTATCATTCAGTGTCCACAGTTATTCCTCATTCTTAATGTATGGTTTATAAAAATGACTCAACTTAGCACATGATAATCACCATGTATCTGCCTATCAGTAATTAGCTTGAATACATTGTTAAGCTAACCTAATAAAGTTCCTATATATCGACGCATAAATATAACTTAAAAACAGCCAACATTGAGATATACCAGCGAAACTCATTTTAAACATCAGATTAGAGAGATAGAGATCCTAAGACAACAACTGCACTTTCAAATATTTGTGAATGAAATATTTTGTAAATTAAGCTTCCCACTGCATTGATTAGAGTGGATGTTAGATTAGCCTACTCTTGCCATTCTCTTTCTGGTCAGCTGTCAATGGCACTGCTTTTCATTCAGAATCAATACTCATTCAGCTTCACAATATTTAAGTATGTACGTTTAATAACTGCCATGAAGCAAAGTGGCTGTACTTACATCCATATCGCGGTCTGAGAGAGTTTGCTCCGTCTTCATGGTACATCCTGCTTCCTCTGAAACTCTGCTGCTGAGGCTCCACCATAAACTGCGCGCGGACTTTCTGACTCTCGCTGCAAGATTTTTTCTCAAAAGAGTAAATCAGAACTTGATCTTTCTGTCATAGCACTGGCCTCCCATTAAAGAACCGAGCCCATTTGCAGTGAAGCGCTGTCAGTTACTGCGTGTCTTCCTTCGTCTGTCAAACCTGGTGAAACCCCCTGTGAGCTCGAGTCGAGTTGAAGCAGAGACTGAGTGACTCTGACGCGGCTCCACCTGCTGGCGCGGGACAACTCTCCTCGACTCACCCAATGACGGACACAACCCGCCAAAGAGCAGCTGATAGACAGTGGCGAGTTCTTTCGATTTGTTTTCGCTTCGTTTTCAACAGTTTATGAACAAAACTTTGTTTGTTTGTTTGTTTGTTTGTTTGTTTGTTTGTTTGTTTGTTTGTTTGTTTGTTTGTTTGTTTGTTTGTTTAACGTGTTCAGGGGTTTTCAGTTTTTTTTTAATCGGTCTAATGGAAATGATCGATTCTTGTATTTATATTCTGAAAATACATAGGCCTATTTTAAACGGCCTTAACATTATTTGTATTGTTAGAATGTTTCTAACATGTTATATTATTACTTTTTCTAGTCAGAGCGTCATTGCTCATTTTATCATCATCACTATCATCATCATCATCATCACCTCATCATCATCATCATCATCATCACCATCATCATTCATTCATTCATTCATTCATTTTCTTTTCAGCTTAGTCCCTTTATTAATCTGGGGTCGCCACAGCGGAATGAACCGACAACTTATCCAGCATATGTTTTACGCAGCGGATGCCCTTCCAGCTGCAACCCATCACTGGGAAACACCCATACACTCCCATTCACACACATACATACGGACAATTTAGCTTACCCAATTCACCTATAGCGCATGTCTTTGAACTTGTGGGGTAAACCGGAGCACTCGGAGGAAACCCACACAAACACGGGAAGAACATGCAAACTACCCACATCATCATCATTTTTATTGTTATTATTGTTGTTATTATTTATTATTTTAACAATTTAAATTTTTTTTGTTTTATTATATTTTTCATATAATATTTGTTTAATGAATGTATTTGTATTCATTTGTTTGTTTTACTTTAAATTGTTTTATTATTATCAAAGTCTGGATAATTCTTTGTAACAATGTTTTAAAATTATGATAACAAGATTATTTTAATACACTTTGCATTTGTTTGTACCTTTTATGCTATAATGTTGAAATGTATATGTATTGTATATGTATGAAATGATTAATGTTTAGCCTATTTTATTGCATTATTGGTATTTTAATGGCTTTGTTTTAAATCAATTTCAGGCCCCAGTTTAATATATACATAGCATTCACAGATTTGTGTTAGAAAATTACTTTAAAAAATTACAAGGCTAGGACTATAAAATGTTCAACTGATAGGATGTCCTATGCCTGTCAAGAGATGTTGAAGCAATGTTGAAGATTAACACCAATGTGCAAATGCCTATTCTTAAACTTAAAATCCGCTTTTAAACAACGTTTATTCATTCGTTCATTCATTCATTTTCTTTTTGGCTTAGTCCCTTTATTAATCTGGGGTCACCACAGTGGAATGAACCGCCAACTTATCCAGCATATGTTTTACGCAGCGGATGACCTTCCAGCTGCAACCCATCACTGGGAAACATCCATACACACCCATTCACACTCATACACTACAGCCAATTTAGCTTACCCAATTCACCTGTACCGCATGTCTTTGGACTTGTGGGGGAAACCGGAGCACCTGGAGGAAACCCACGCGAACACGGGGAGAACATGCAAACTCCACACAGAAATGCCAACTGACTGAGCCGAGGCTCGAACCAGCGACCTTCTTGCTGTGAGGCGATTGTGCTACTCACTGCGCCACCGTGTTGCCCAACGTTTATTCAATAATGTTTAAATAATGTTTATTTAGTTATACCTTTTTCTCCAGTAAAATGGACTCTTGACTACACTTGTGTGTTAAAGTGATGGTTCAAAAATTCTGTCATCATTACCTCACCCTTCACTTGTTTCAAATCTGATTTCTTTCTTCTGTTGAACTCAAAAGAGGATCTTTTAAAGAACCCAGGAAACCGTAATATTTTCTTTTCCTTTATTCATTTATTTTCTTTTCGGCTTAGTCCCTTTATTAATCTGGGGTCGCCACAGCGGAATGAACCGCCAACTTATACAGCATGTGTTTTACGCAGTGGATGCCCTTCCAGCTGCAACCCATCACTTGGAAACATCCATACAGACTCATTCACACATATACACTATGGACAATTTAGCTTACCCAATTCACCTACCCATTCACCAATTCACCTACCCATTTCTTGAAAATATAATCTTTAGTCTTCAACAGAACAGAGAAACTCATGAAGGTTTGCAACCACTTGAGTGTGAGTAAATAATGAGTAAAAATGTAATTTTGGGGTGAGCAATCACTTTAAAGACATTACTGGATAAAGGCTGCATCCTTTTTCCATGGTGTTTAGAAAACTGGGGGAAACATTGCCTGCTGAGACATGTTTGTGAAGTTCAAGTGAATGTTTGAAAACATTTAAATACTAGATTTAACTCTCTTAAAGGGCAGCACGGTGGCACAGTGGGTAGCACAATCGCCTCACAGCAAGAAGGTCGCTGGTTCGAGCACCGGCTGGGTCAGTTGGCATTTCTGTGTGGAGTTTGCCTGTTCTCCCCGTGTTTGTGTGGCTTTCCTCCGGGTGCTCCGGTTTCCCCCACAAGTCCAAAGACATGTGCTATAGGTGAATTGAGTAAGCTAAATTGTCCGTAGCGTATGAGTGTGAATTGGTGTGTATGGATGTTTCCCAGTGATGGGTTGCAGCTGGAAGGGTATCCTCTGCATAAAACATATGCTGGATAAGTTGGCGGTTCATTCTGCTGTAGCAACCCCAGATTAATAAACGGACTAATCCGAAAAGAGAATGAATGAACTCTCTTAACAATTTTAAAAGAGACTCAGTTAACTGGCAAACTCTTAAAGTATAAAATATAATAAAATAAAATATAAAAACACCACAATGGATGATCAGAACACCAGCCAGTGTTAGTTTCAATCACCATCTCAACTCACTACTCATGGAATAATCATGCGCTGTAATGAATACATTTTATTTTCTTCTTTAAGAGGAAATTACATTACATCTAGCATGCCATCTCATGCTATCCTTGTACAGACCTTGTATAAACATTCTAAAATCTCCATAAAAACATAAAATCTCCTAAAACATGAGGTAGCTCGTAACTCGTAGCTCGTTCCACACAGTCTAGAATGCAGCAGTCTGGTACAACATAAAACAATAAGCCATTTAGACATCAAAGGGCTTAAAGCATCTTAAATCATGAGGCGTAACCACTAAAACATTATGCATGTTTTTAGTAACATCAAAACCAAGTAAATGTTCTACAAATACAGGCTCCATATCTGTTAACAAAATGAAGTTCATTAAAATACACAAACAATTTTGTTGAACACTAGCAATTACTAACAAGAGCTGTGTGATATCTTTGTGTTTAATCCAACTTGTGGTATTAAAACTTAGCATATCAATCTGAATCTGCAATCTAATTACCACTCTCAACAACTCTAAGCCATTTTTGCTGACTTAACAAGCCCAGATTTAATGCCTTTGGCTGAGAGGGACTCTAAATAGTATGTGACAGCTTATGTTGTTTCTTTGCAAGGGGCTTAGTTATGTTGTTTCAGTTTTTCAAACTGTACTTAAAAAATTGAGTTTTGCTTCATATCACATACTTGCACTAAAGTAGTGGTCCCCAAAGTTGGGGTCAGGGCCCACTGGGGAATCACGTGAAAATGAGAAACTGTTATTTGGTGATTTCCAAAAATCAAAGCATTACCACTTTGTGATGTTGCCATTCCTTTTCACAACACTTATAAGACATTTAGGGACTGAAGACACCAAGTGATGAATTGATTCAGGTGCAATTTTGTCCCATTCTTCCTGTAAACAAGTCTTAAGGTGGACAACAGTACAGGGTCTTCTTTGTCGCATTTCTGGGTCAAAATGCACCACACATTCTCTATTGGAGACAGGTTGGGACTGTAGACAGGCCAGTCAAGTACCTGTAACCTCTTCCTCCACAGCCAGGACTTTGTAATGTGTGCAGAATGTAGTTTTGCATTGTCTTGTTGAAACATGCATGGGCGTCCCTGGAAAAGAAGGCAGCATTTTGTACTCCAAAATCTCTATGTGCTTTTCAGTATTAATTGTGCCATCCCAGAAGTGCAAGTTACCATTGCCAAGGGCAATGACACAACCCCATACCATGACAGAGCCTGGCTTGTGACTTGTTGCTGGTAACAGTCTAGATGATCCTTTTCTTCTTTGGTCCTGAGCACAAAGCGTCCATTGTGATGGTCCATCCCAGATGCCTCTGAGCCCAGAGAAGCCCGCTTCTGGACTGGGGTTGTCACAATACTGGAATTCGTTACCAATCGGTACTGAAATTTTAAAAACGTCCATGTCCCACGAACATTTGAGCGCTGTGGAGCACGTTCTTAAACAATGCTGATTTTCCATTGTGTTTACGTGCTCAACAGAAATAACTGTGATTGGCCGTGAAGGTCATCGGTTCACCAATCTCACCGCTGTTTACTGAGTGTAACCACAAATACAGGGACACTGGAGCGTTTTAAAGCTGCGATTCAGCGGATTGCTCGTATGTCAGCTTATAGACAAACCAGCTGATCGACGCTCAAATGTTTGTGGGAAATGGACGTTTTTTAAATTTCAGTACTGATTGGTATCAAATTCCAGTATCGTGACGACCCTATTTTGGATATTGTTAACATAGGGCTTCCTTTTGGCACAGTACAGTTTTAACATTTGTGGATGTAACATATTGTAATACTTGACAAAGGTTTGCTAAAATAGTCCTGAGCCCATGCGGTGATATCACCAATAGACGAATGGTTCTTGAGGCAGTGCTGCCTGAAGGATCGGAGATCACAGTAGTTCAGCTTAGGCTTGCACCCTTGTCCTTTACGCACTAAAATTCCTTCAGATTCCTTAAATCATTTAATTATGTCACTTGGATAATTTTCACACGTATTTGTTGGCAAACTGTCAGTCCTTGGCCCATCTTTGGTCCTAAAGGACTAGATCTTTCTTGGATGCTGCTTTTGTACCAAATCATAATTACAATCACCTGTTGACATCACCTGTTTAAATCACATCAATATTTAACCAATTTACCCGATTGCTAGCCCTAAGTTGCTCCTGTCTGTCACACCCTCTGCACGTTCCATCAGCCCCAGTCACCGTTCACACTCTCCAGCCACTACACACCGTACACAATCACCTGATTACTAATCACGAACACCTGTGCACCTAACAACACTCACCTGCTCCAGCCATCACCCACACACTATATCAGCTCACCCCACTTGTTCACTCGTGGGCTGGAATCATCGTTGGATGGTCACACTCTCCTTGTGCTCTTCCTGATCTTCTTCTGAGTCATCTATGCACGAACTCATCATCATCGAGGCTAACTCCTGTTACCAGTTTGCTCGACTTTAAGGGAAGTGACTGTTTGCTATCCTAAAGACTGTGTTCATCCGTATTCCTGCTCGCACTACGATGTGAAGATTACTATTGTGTTTTAATAAACACCCGGAAAACTAATCCTTTCGTCTCTGCCTTCTGTGACCGTGACACTGTCCCAACTTTTCTTAGAATGTGTTGCAGGTCTGAATGACAGGAAAGGATGTATATTTACATATAAAATAAAGTTGACCAGACAAAAAAAAAATAATATTTTGTGTTCATATTGCAATGAAATACAAGTCAAAGTAAATTTGGTAATCACTACTGTCTTATTTTATTTGTGTTTTCTATACTGTCCCAACTTTTTCTGATTTGGGGTTGTAATAAACTATTACAGTTACCATATTTTAACCATGACTAACAAAAGATAAAAATAGTAAGTAATAGTTCCATTTAAAAAAAAAAAAAAAAACAACTATGAAAATTAAAAAGCCATCAGCCTTTCAAGTTTTTTCCCCGTTGGACTGACCCCTGGGGTGATTACGCTAGATTAACAACACAGCAATAGAGTCAGTTGCATTCATTCATTCATTTTCTTTTCGGCTTAGTCCCTTTATTAATCTGGGGTCACCACAGCGGAATGAACCGCCAACTTATCCAGCATATGTTTTATGCAGCAGATGCCCTTACAGCTGCAACCCATCACTGGGAAACATCCATACACACCCATTCACACTCATACACTACAGACAATTTAGCAATTCACCTATAGCGCATGTCTTTGGACTTGTGGGGGAAACCGGAGCACCCGGAGGAAACCCACGCCAACACAGGGAGAACATGCAAACTCCACACAGAAACGCTGACCCAGCCGAGGCTCGAACCAGCGACCTTCTTGCTGTGAGGCGAACGTGCTAAACTTTCCGAAACCTTTTTGACACTCATGTACATTAAAATAAATACAGGTCATTACAGAACATGGAGGAACATCTCAGAGTAGCGGTCTTCAAAATTAAACCAAGAATAGACTTGCTGTGCTCAAAACATTGTGTGTTTTCATCTCATTAGGTGAGGTTAATGTTGAAATTAAACAAATTAATACATTTCTAGGCAATTCATTCTGCTGTGGCGAAATCGGTGACTAAGCCGAAGAAAAATGAATGACTGAATTAACTACTATTAATTAAAACTACAAAAATTATGTGGTTGTTAGATTTTTTTGTGTTTGTCAATATTCTTGTTTATGTATTCTTGTGTGTGTGTGTGTGTGTGTGTGTGTGTGTGTGTGTATTTAAAACCACCTCTGAGGATTGTGGGGGTTGTGAGTCACTGGCATTCTTATTTTGAGGGTCTCGGGCTGAAAAGTTTGAGAACCCCTGCACTAAAGTACTGCTTGTTGGGCAAATCGTCATAATAGATTGTTTTCTGATCGATCGTGTGTCACTCAACATACGGAGTAATACGTAATGACTAAGATATGTCTGGGCTGCACGGTGGCGCAGTGGGTAGCGCTCTCGCCTCACAGCAAGAAGGTCGCTGGTTCGAGCCTCGGCTGGGCCAGTTGGCGTTTCTGTGTGGAGTTTGCATGTTCTCCCTGTGTTCGCGTGGGTTTCCTCCGGGTGCTCCGGTTTCCCCCACAAGTCCAAAGACATGCGGTACAAGTGAATTGGGTAAGCTAAATTGTCCGTAGTGTATGAGTGTGAATGGTTGTGTATGGATGTTTCCCAATGATGAGTTGCAGCTGGAAGGCCATCTGCTGAGTAAAACATATGCTGGATAAGTTGGCGGTTCATTCCGCTGTGGCGACCCCAGATTAATAAAGGGACTAAGCCGAAAAGAAAATGAATGAATAATATGTGTCTGAATAGAACAAAACATAAAAAGACAGTTAAACCTTGTTGCAGTAAATTAATGGCAGTTATCATATCAACCATAAGTAACAATATGGCAAGGTCAAATTATTAATATACATTTGTTACAATATTTGTAATCTAGGTAACTTATTACTCTGTTATACTTTATTTAATCTTTATTTTAAGTGGTTTGAGTTATAATTCAGTATAAATATAACTAGTCTTGTAAACTTATCTTGACTCCTCAAAAAAGTGAGAATGGTTTTTTTTTGTTTTTGTTTTTTTAATCAATATTAGCAGAATTCGGGACTCTTTCACATCCAAAACATATTTATTTAGTGCCATGTTTGGACTACTCATCGTGAAAAAAATGACTGGTAAACAAATTCCACTTACCTGAAGGAGTACTTTTTCAACGTTGAGCAGAAGCTGTTGAATCCTATAAAAGTTCATATGTAAGAAATAAACCAACACCATACAGCACTGTAACACGTGACATGTAGGCTACTGTGTGCAGACTCACCTCCGGCAGATGTCAGTGTTGTACAACGTTTAAAATGCCAACGCAGAACGTAACATATCAAAATCAGGGAAGCACACGTGTAAGAGATGAAAACGCACATGTAGTTAACACCCCAACAAGAAAAAGATACACATTTCAAAAGATATATAACATTCAGCCAAAGTCAAATCTCACACTAAAACCACTAAATCATTAATATAGTGTTTATCTAAAACCTTTACGTTTTAACCGTTTGCGGGCGAATTTCTTAACCCTTGTGTTTTTTTTAAATACAGATAACATCTTAAAAATAAAAAAACAACAAAACGGGAAAATAAGGAAAATAACAGCTATAAACTAATGTATAATATAATTGCAAGTGCAAAATTCAAATATATATTTCCCAGAGATGGGTTGCAGCTGGAAGGGCATCCGCTGCGTAAAACATATGTTGGATAAGTTGGCGGTTCATTCCGCTGTGGCGACCCCAGATTAATAAAGGGACTAAGCCGAAAAAGAAAATGACTGAAGGAATGAAAAAATAATACTTTTTGTACATCCAATATATTTATATATATATTCATTTATTTTTTATATTAATAAAACTGTTCTGGAATTATTAATCCTAATTGGGCGTCACAGTGGCGCAGTGCGAGCACAATCGCCTCACAACAAGAAGGTCGCTAGTTCGAGCCTCGTCTTGGTCAGTTGGCATTTCTGTGTGGAATTTGCATGTTCCTCTGGGTGCTCCGGTTTCCTCCACAAGTCCAAAGATATGCGCTATAGGTGAATTGGGTAAGCTAAATTGTCGTAGTGTATGTGTGTAAATGGATTTTCCCAGTGATGGGTTGCAGCTGGAAGGGCATCCGCTGCGTAAAACATATGCTGGATAAGTAGGCGGTTCATTCCGCTGTAGCGACCCCAGATTAATAAAGGATCTGAGCCAAACAGAAAATGAATGTTTAAAATCTATGGTATTCCATATGCTTTGTGCATAGACCCACAATTACTGTGATAGTTCACTAATAAAAATAGAAAAATAGCGAGGTGTGTGTGTCACAAGATTTTAGGTTTAAAACAGTTCTTGGTGATACATGAAACAATTTTTTGACAAGCAAAAAAACTAAATTATTACCAAATCTGTAACAAGCAACATATACAAAGTTTTGTATAATCTATTGACACTACAACCACAAGTACTGTATGCCAGTCTTTCTCATGATCTTATTGATGTGGATTGACTATATCACACAATAAATCCTATTGGTCCAATTAGTATGTTTTCACATTTAAATAAGCACTTCCTTCAGAATATCAGACACACAGACACTTTTGAACACATCTTTATTACCTTCACAAAAGATGACAGCTATTCTTCTGTATTTTTCTGCCATAAAACACACAACAGTGCGACATTCTCTGGAGAACTGAGCACACAGACCCAAAAAAGTTTAATTCATGCAGTTTTGTTCAGTGATGTTTCAGGACGGCTGGCTCTTAGGAACAATATTGCAATGACAGATGATCAGTAAACAGTTGTAGCAATGTACACACGCTGAAGCTTCATTCATCGCAGACCGCGACAAACGTGTACACACAGTATTCAACTTGTAAGTTGTTCACCCTTTGTACAAATCAAAATATACACAGATAAGCACACATACACAGATATATACACATACAGTATGTCTTGTTCGAAAGCATACACGATTAATTTCAGACAGTGTTACCACTAAAGTGATGATTATAATAAAAAACTTTAGAAATGAAGACAGGCTTAGGTCACGGACAGTACAGCAATGAACATTTGTAATGTCATTTATAAATAACGCCTTAAAGAAACTGCATAGCTTTGCTGAGACTGAGACAGCATTAAGCCACTTTGGTTAGTTGGAAGCCAAATCAATAGTGCTATCTAATCTAATCTTTCGAATTGATTTTTCTTATTATAGACCACTCAAGACAATGTTGATTTATGTTGTTTAGAGAAGTGAGTTTGGCACTGATTGTAAAAGCTAAATGCATGCAAATAAATAAATAAATAAATTAATAAATAAATAAATAAATGAATGAATGAATGAATAAATAAATAAATAAATAAATAAATAAATAAATACAATTATATGAAATATTAAATATGGCTAAACATAAACTACAGTTTGAAAGTACTTTTCGTTTCAGGGTCAAGTATGTCTATTTAATTATGAAGATCTACGGGTTATAAAAGACTGCTATATAATCTCTAATCTTCCACTGCAAATACATTATATATATATATATGAAATTACTGTTCATAAAGTTTGGACTCTCAATTATGTATTTATTCATTAATTTTATGTTCAACAGGCCTGCATTTATTACATCATAAAACAAGTAATAATGTCATTTATTATTATAATGTATAATTATTTTTCTAATATTTTAACGTATTATTTTTAGTTCTCATCTTTCAGAATTTAGTTTTTTTAAATATGCTAATCGGTAATTGAATAAGCAGTTATTTTTATTAACAATTTTGGTCTAATCTAAGATTTAATCAGATTTTACACTTTTTTTCTTCAGAATTTCTTGATCATTTATACTTTAAAGGAACTGTGTTTATTTGAAATATAATTTCTGCTTTGTACTAAACCTTTTGTAGTTTACTATCAATTTATGTCAGTATAATTCATGTTTACTGAATAAAAGCATTACTGACAATTTCCTAAATCAATAAATCTATCTAAAAGGTATCTAAAACAAGCTAAATTTAGCAGACCCCCAAAACTTTGAACAGTTGTATATACTAATAAAATAAAATGAAAAAAAATTGCTGCTTGTTCAAACTACATATTTAAAATGAGCTTAAACAACACAATTCTGGAGATTATTTTGGGAAACATCATTTTCTTATGTTTAATCCACTTAAATTTGTTACATTAAATAACTACAAGAAACAAGAAACAAGAAAATAATCATTAAAAATGGCATGGAAAGGATACTCGTAAATGAATGATATTCTATGTGGTTATTAAACACATATTTCTTCCCTTCTATATTCCCTTCAGATTGTAAACCCATATGTTGAGGCGGACCATTTAGACTCCCTGTGCACCTGCAAAAACCTGTCCTGCCAAGATGAGTCTCTGACACTGAACATAAAAGAGGCTTTCCAAGACGTCACCAGACGCCTCATCCTCATCGGACTGTAAGATCCATAGCAGACACGCTCTCTTTGATATCAAATACAGCAGCTACTGTATCCCATACGCGATAATGATCTCATGTAGGAGAGGCACAGTTTCAAAAGGCCATTCGCTGTTTGACAAAATCACAAAGTGGCAGAACAAGACAGATAACACACACACACACACACACACACACACACACACACACACACACACACACACACACACACACACACACACACA
>CAIGQW010052710.1:961892-973908 GCA_903798125.1 Danio choprae
ACACACACACACACACACACACACACACACACACACACACACACACAACTGTTGTGTATGAAAGCAAAACGGCTTTATGCTCACAATAAAAAACTAAATATAGCACAAAATAGGGCTTTTTGATTTCCATAAATGTGGCTACAGGAATATTATACACATATTTTGAGCATGATGCACAGTTCTGGCCTTTTTATCAGAGGTTGGAGTATACGCAAAAGGCTTGAGTAAAAATATAATAGTGATAATAGGGTTGAAAATGATAGATTTCAACCTCCCCAAAACATAAAACTCAATTAAAGGGATAATTTTGTTAATAATTATGTTAATTATTACTCACCCTCATGCCATTCCAAACCCCTAAGACTTTCGTTCCTCTTTGAAATACTAAATCAGATATTTTGGAGGAAATTTGAGAGCTCCCTCATCCATGACTCGATTCAAAGTCCAGAAAAATACCCAAAAAACATCCTCAAAACAGACCATATGCCTTCAGTGGTTCAATATGAATATTATCGAGCGATGAGAAAACTTTTGTGTGCACATAAAACAAAAAATAACTACTTTGTTCAACAGTTTCTTCATCTTAGTGTCAGTATAGGGCGCACATTCAAGTTCATGTTTATGCGCACACAAAAGTATTCTCGTAGATTCACAATACTACGATTGGACAACTGACGACCTAAGATGATCTGTTTTGAGGATGATATTTTTCTGGACTATGAATGAGTCGGGATCATTGCTGGCGACTGTGGATCAAGGAGCTCTCGGATTTAATATAAAACATCTTAATTTGTGTTTTAAATATCTTCTTAATTGTGATGAATGTAGTTCTCGGGCAATTGGAATGACATAAGGGTGAGTAATTATTAACAGAATTAAAATTTTTGGTTGAACTATCCCTTTCAGTTACTCAGATGTCTTTTAGTAATGTATGGTACTGTACCATAACCATATCTCCGTTGGTGTTTTCAGTATGAAATCCTGAAACTAAGCGCTGAATGAGGAGTTGTTTACAGTAGAGCAGTGTCAGTCTCTCATCTCGTCAGTAATTCTCCAGGTTCAGTCAGCCAGCTGTGATGCAGATGTGCTGAGCTCTCGCTGGATCTGATCATGCTCTCTGCGTATCTGCAGCAGGTTTGGATGCTCATTAATAGCTTGTTTTGCTCAAGTCTTAATAAGGGGACATTAATATGTATGCTCATGTTCATTCCAGGGCTGCTAAACCCTTAAAATGATAACAAAGAAGTGCAAGATCTTGGTTGACCATTGTACAATATGAAGCTGCAAAATTTGAAGAGGTCAAACTCAAAAACCTTTAAGTGCCGTCTAAAATGTTCTTGTTAAATGATCCTCTCAGCCTCCTGTGTTTATGTGCAACTATTCATCACTGTAAAAATGAAATGACTGAACCTACACACAAGAGCTTGAGAAAAATGTTCATTTTAGAAGAACATTTCAGATATCAATCAGAGGCTTTGCATTTGTATACTCTTCGTTTATATTATTGCAAAAGAAAGTCTAAAGATTGTCAACAAATGTACTGTTTGATGGTGCCTAATTTAGAATTATATAGTTATGAACTACCTATCCTACCAGTCCTAACTACCTATCTACTTTAGCGATGTTGAAAAAAATGGTTTTTAATTAAGAACACAGTGTACCGTAATCAGGATATAAAGAGTTAACACACCCCAAAATGAAAGTTCCTTCATCTTTTACTCACCCTCGTGTCATTTCAACCTCATAATGCATTCATCTCTGAAATACAAATTAAGAGAGATTTCTGTTACTACATTCAAAAAACTTGTCGTGAATAAAAGTGTAAATTCTATTATTGTGTTAAAGTGATCACGTCTCTTCAGAAGACTTTGATTAATTTGCATGGATATAACTTTTGATCTCTTTATGAACGTTTTGAAGCATCAGAGATTGGGGTGAAGTGACGTTGCTTTTCCACCAGCATGAACCAGGTTTGAAAACAGTGCTATTGCTGGTTTGGAGCTTCCAAAACAAAATGTTTTAAAATAGTATAATTTCAAAATATATTTGTCTTCAGAAAGTGAACAAACTTCTATTGGGTTTAGAATGACATGAGGGTGTGTAAATGATGGCAGAACTATCATTTTGGTGTGAAGTAACCATTCAAGCCTTTTGAGTTTCTCCAGCCCTCTGACACAAGGGTTACATGAGGACGTTAGAGCGGGTGTCAGGCAGTCGCAGTCCCACCAGACCTCCACCGACGAGCACCGAGGATGCCAGAAGAATGGGGATGGCTTTGGTGATGCCCACTAAAGATCCAAAAATCAGATTCCCCATGACCGCTGCTAGCTTGCACAAGGCATTACAGAAGCCAAATCCAGTTCCTCTGAAGGGCGAAAGAGTAAAAAAAAACGTTAAAAGTTGGTGCTACATTGACTTTTAATGGGCTTAGAGATTTGGGACCATTAAACAGCTTTGTTGCGTGCATGTTAGCATATTTTATTATGTATGAGTATAAGCCCACCTTCTGTCCGTAGGGTACAGCTCTGTTGTCACAACATCCAGAGAGTTCCAGGCGGAAATGCTCAGGCCATTGTACAAGCAGAGCATCCCAATCATCATCGACTCACTGGTGCCAAACCACAGAAAGAAGCAGCTGATACCTGACAGGATCATGGAAAACCCTGACAAGACACACAAAATACATATAGAAAGACTTTTTTTACACATGACTAGGCCCACACGGAATCGGCGCGTGCAGAAATCCGCAGATTTCCGCAGATTTTTAGCCCATCATTGAGTCTATTTATTTACTTGTGTAAATGTGTGTAAATGTATATTAATTCAGTTTTTTAATTAATTTCAGTAATATTCTTGACTAATATGAAAGTGTTCATTTGATTTATTTACAATACAGTTTTTTAGTAGAGATATTATATGAGAGACTTGCTTTGTTTACCAAATAAATGGATTTAGATGGATTTGCATTGTAAACATTAAATGAAACCTAAAAAGCTATTATTTTCTATAATAATTCCGCATAAATCCACAGATTTTTTACAAAATTCTGTGCAAAAATAGCAAAAAATGTCCGCAGATTCTATCTGGCCCTGCACATGACTAAAATAATAAACAACAAATATATTTTATAGTAAAGCAAGGAATAATTAAAAGAATAAATAATAAATAAAAATAAATAAATAAATAAAATAAAAGCATTTTTTTCACTTATGACAAAAAGTTTAGATGACAAATATATTTAGGAGTATGGCTAGGCATGAAATAAAATGAAATAAAAGAAATTGGTCAAACTAATTAAAAAAACACCTCATGGCAAACAAAATGCATACAGAAAGACATTTTTTTCATATGTCAATTATATTTGAATAAAAAAATAGAACAAATGTTAAATAATTATTACATTGTTAAATGAATATAACTTCTGTCTCACCTAGCATAGACAAGCGGCCAATTTTGTCCATGAGCAGTGCAGAAACAATGTTGCCAGGAAGAACGGCTAGTGTTCCCAAGAAATTGACAAAGTAGACCCAGTATGCACTGTAATCATCCTCAAAAGTCATTTGACAGCCTGTTTTGTTGTGGTAAAATGTACTGTTTATGACATCTGTGTTCTTAAGTTTGGAATCGTCGATATCTGTCAAATTTAAACCACAGCGGAAAGCGATAATTAGACACAGACATGCAGCATAGTTCTAAAATGGTGAAAAGTGTTCCAAAATAAATAAGCATTTTACCAGTGTTATAGAAGACAGCCTCTATAAATGTGCAGTTACGAAAGAAAGATCCAACGGATGTCACATCCTCAAAAAAGCAGCTCTGAAAGGTGGAGTTGATGAAAGTGACAGACTTGATTTTTATATTTATGAACCTGAGGAGAGTATAAAGGAAATGATTTATGTGATAATTTATACAGACGTTAATAAAAAGATTAAGCTTTTGAATAACTCACCTGTCATTGATGAATAAGCTATTAGTGTGTATCTGGTTCTCAAGGGTGAAATTGAAGGTGAAGTCTTCAATGCGTTCGTTGTTATGCCGCTGTACTTTAGAGGCGTATTCATCGTTCTGGAGGTGTTTGATGACGTCAGGAAACCACACAGATAAACCGTAATACCTGCAAAAATATTGAGTTCTTTAAATAAACAATACAGGTAATGGAAATCAATGAATGGATACTGTAGAGAGTAGGAGTGTAATGATACAGTATGTGTATTGGTATCGAAGATTTTCACATCTGAACTTTGTTTCGGTATGCATGCTTGCCCACACGGAAAGAACCTATATAAACATATATGTTTTAATATAGGTTTTGATATAGGTTTTTAATATATGTGGCATAAAATTGGCCGTTTTCCTATATTATATGTACATATATGTATACATATATACGTACATACATGTACCTATATAGGTACATATATGCACATATATTTTCACCTATGTTTACCTATAAGTAAAATTATTCAAATTTATAGCTGCTGGACAACATAAATAAAAGCTCAAAATTTAAGAACAATCGAATAGTACAAGAAAAAATATAGTACAAGAACAAAAATAAGACAAAAAAACTGAACAGAAAAAAAACCTTAATAAAAAAATGACAAACCATTTTGTTATACATTTCCTTCTTTTCCACTTTCTTCATACAAGAAAGAATTGACCTTGTAAATGTTTCAGGAAAATGTGTAGCTTTCCATCTCCTCTCACTTATTTGCCATAGTTAAATTCCATAACATGCCAATTACATGTAATACCAATTTCAGGTGTTCGCACATACATACGTTTTTTGCATATTTGCTTTAGTTAGTTCTGAGTTAATGCCTTGATAATATAAAATATGAGCTAGGCATTATGTATGACAATTGCCAAAGTGAGATATGATCTATATAGAAGACATCTTGTATGTACATATAGGGCTTATATATGGATATAAAGTAGCAATACAGAAGACCTATATGGCCTGTATATGCACAAATATGCACCTCAATTTTGCCTATATGTGGCATATATACACATATATGCAGCATATATATTATCATATATGTGCAGCTATACTGCATGTAGGTTTCATATATGCGCATATATCCTCCTATAGGTTCTTACCATGTGGGTGACCTTGTAGTGTTCACAGCGCATCAGAATCCAAAATGCAAGATATACGGATTAAAAATAAATTCAGCGGCACTCAGAAGAGGTATATGGTCTGTTTACATGTACTGTATCTTTTGTTATTTTAATGTGTATATTGTGAAATTTGTCACCTATGTTTGTAACAAGGCAACAAACATATGTAGACTGCTGTTTAATGCATGTTTATGCATCGTGTCATATCACTCAGCTCTTACTGTGATTTTTCTTAAGTGAAAGCCTGCTAGTAAACTTTATTAAACCCATCTGTTTATGCAGAGGTTAATATTGATTCCTGCCTGTGTTTTTTATACATTAAAACTTTAAAAGGCAATTCTAAATCTCTGTCTGTCTAGGTTAGTCTGGTAAGGTTGAACTTACATCACATATCAGAGAATAAATGAATATATTGAATCAATGCACTTTATGGCATATACAAATAAATAAATAAATAAATTTCAAACAATCGAAGTAGAAACATATTAATATTTAGATATTTTTACTTGAACACTGACTACTGCGTCTAAAAATAAATAGCAATGAATTTAATGATCTATTAGTGTGTGAGAAATAGATCTTTATATATAAATGTGTTTTTATTTAAAGACATACACATTTATTTAAAGACACAGAAGCTATTTGGCCTCACAGTGGAGCAGTGGGTAGCACGATTGCCTCACAGCAAGAAGGTCGCTGGTTCGAGCCTCGGCTGGGTCAGTTGGCATTTCTGTGGGGAGTTTACATGTTCTCCCCGTGTTGGCGTGGGTTTCCTCCGGGTGCTCCGGTTTCCCCCACAAGTCCAAAGACATGCGCTATAGGTGAATTGGGTAAGCTAAATTGTCGGTAGTGTATGTGTGTGAATGGGTGTGTGGATGTTTCCCAGTGATGGGTTGCAGCTGGAAGGGCATCCGCTGTGTAAAACACATGCTGGATAAGTTGGCGGTTCATTCCGCTGTGGCGACCCCAGATTAATAAAGGGACTAAGCCGAAAATGAATGAATGAATGACAGAAGCTATTTATTACTACTTTATGTAAAAAATAAGAAAAAATGTTTAATTGCTGAAAATACACCAAAACATGAGGACACAAGATACATACAGTACAGTACTACCATTTATTGATACGCTAAGAAATACATAGAACGACAGACAGACAGACCAGCCTGATTTCATGAGGAAACGTAACTATTTTACATTTTGTATTTTTACATTTTAGGGGCTAATTCGTACAAATTCGTACAAATTCGTGTGGCAACCAACCCCACCCCTAAACCCAACCATCATTGGGGGATAACCATATCCTACTAAATTGTACGAATAGGATCGTACAAATTCATACGAATTAGCCACTAAATCAAAAAGTTACAAATTGCCATGAGATCGGACAGACAGATAAATGAGTCTTACCCAAATGACAGTGTAAACCACACAATAGCAAGCTTCACTGTGCTGTCTTTCACTGGGTAATTAAAACACTTCAAGAAGTTCAACCAAATCTGGAATGACATAAAACAGTAATTATTTAGATAATACATCAAAATATTCTGTAATTTATTTAATTGATCTTACCCCATGAAGCTCTGTCTTTATTCTGAAGATCGCTTTTGAGAAAAAGTTCCCTGATTCTTGCATCTCGACAAACTCATCAATCTGCTTAGGGATCTTAATTCTGTTCACCTATGAGCAGAAACAAAGTTACCAAAACCGTATACAGAAGCCATTGTTCTACAGAATATATGCGAGAATAAATGCAGAGCAAGTACTTTTTGTGTTTAAAAGACATCTATTAGACATTAGGGATGTAACCATTCACGGTGAGCTGGTTGAAAATCAATTCAAATATGTGACGATTCAAACCGGTTGAAATGTTGAATGAATCGCGATACACGTTTTGACCAGCGGGGGCGCTATTTACAGGCGCAATCTTGCTTTACTTGCACATAAACTGCGAGAAAGAGGTGGGGCGGCAGAGTAAAATTACAACGGGGAAGCGCGTCTGACAAACTGTGCAAATACTGCAAAAAGTCGTTTACATACACTTACAAATGAACGAATATGATGCACATAAACCATCAGCACAGTCATAAACTATTGTCACAGACGTCTATATGCAAAAAAACACTTAATAAGCCAAACCACGCGGACCGGATGATTTGCTGCTCCGCTTGCTCTAACGAGTGCTATAGAGACCACGCGGTGCATCAGTGTTTTCATATCGAAAGTGTCAAGATGTTTTTCAGACTGAAAGAGAAAGTTGTTCTGTTATAGAACCAGGTATTATTTATTTTTTACCCTCTCCTTTTCAAATTAGTTTACGCATATTTTAATAATTTGCGTATTATTATTTAATATTTAAAAATGTTCAAGATTATCTCCTCTTAGGTGTATCACACTGATACTTATACTAATTAATTATGCAAGTAATATTAATTATTCACCTTCATAATCATGTTCAACTTCTGTCTCTATTCTACTTTATAATTAGTGATTTTATAATCAGTTTTTTTTTGTGTGCCATTGGCCAGACCACCTCTACACTGCTCTCTGGTTTAGGAAAGGCTTACCTCTTCACACCAGTCTTCTCAGTCCCCAGTGAAAGAGTTTTCTCATCAGCAGGGGACATTGTAAATGTGCAAAGATCTCAGCTTATGCCAGAAAACAGAGGTATTCTGATATTGAAAAAAAAAGTTAAATCCAAGCAGTCACAGTTTTAGTTTGTTTATATTAATGAGTCTTCTTTAGTTTGTATTATTATTATTATTTTCGGAATTTGTTTTTAAAAAAGCAATTTAGTTATGGCAGAAAACGTGCAAAACTGTGCAGCATTTAAGAAAAAAAAAAAAAGGTCTCTTCACCTTAAATTTGTTTCAAATAATTTTGTTAAAAAATCGTGACTAAATCGTGAATCGTGAGATTAGAATCGTGAATTGTATCGAATCATGAGTCATGTGAATCGTTACATCCCTATTAGTCATCCAAACACAGACGTCTTGGCTAAACCAAGGCTAATAATAGTTCAAAAATAGACTAGTCATCAAAAAGCCTAAGCTTTGCGTTGTTTCTAAGTTTTAATTCTTAATGTATCTAATTCAAAATGTACACATCTATGTTTAGGCACGTGTTTCAAATACAAAATTGCTGGGTGTGTGGTGAGTAAATTTTCATTTTTGGTTGAACTATCGCTTTGTATATGCAAATACTTTTGAAAACCACTTTATATTATACGTCTATAAAACAAGACATAAAAGGGTAAAATTTTTGGTGACATCTTAATCTTCATCATTGCTGCTGCTCAAAAAGTCTTAATGCAGGCTGCAATCTGTCTCTAATTCTGGGGCTCAGTAAATGACACCAAAAACATCAGTAAAGCACACACAGAGCGTAGGATGAGACAATCATTCATGAATTGAAGCAACTTTAAAGCATGCTTGGTACTCTAAGCAGCTTAAAGTTAGCGCAGCGAGTGAATGAGCGAATGAGCGACTCACGGTGAAGACTTTCTCTGGCTGTCCACGCGCTCGCATGTTTGTGTCATGAATCTGCTTGAGGATCATCCAGGCCTCGTCGTGCTTCCCTACCTGAAAGGATAAAACCCAAAACATTTCTGAGAGATTAAGTGGATTTAGTGGAAACCGCAGCGCTAGATGACAGACGCCCACCTCTACTGCCACGATGGGCCCGAAAGAGTCACGACAAACACACGTCATTAGCTTCAAAGACAGTCACATTCACTGCAGTCAGGCTGTTTCCTCAGATGTTCACTGAGTTTAGTCATTTTAACTGAACTATATATAAACCAGGCATTTTAATAAAGAAACATTATATCATTTGATATCTGAAAAAAAAAGTATTTTTGGCCAGCCAACCATTGAACCATGGATTAACTATGGTAAAGGTTTTTCTTGGCATATTGATTACCATACAACCATCATTTTACAGCAAATAGCATGGGTAGACTATATGGTTAATCAGGTAAAACATACACATATAATGTTAATAAATATTTTATTTCAAATAAATGCTGTTGTTTTTATTTGCTTTTAAATAAGAATTAATAAAAACATATTAAGAATCCCACTAAAAATGAAGCAGAAACAATTGTGACAGAGCAGTAAATCAGTATATTTTAATGACTTTTTTTTTTTTAATGTGACCCCAAAGACTATAGTAATTATGCTTAAAATTCAGCTTTGAACCACAGGAATAAATTATGAATGTGTTTGATAAAACATCTACTGTTTTCCATATGAAAATACCATGAATGTACATTCTGAACAAAAACACTGCCTAATATAATTTAAAGCAGTTCCAATAACATATTCTTTATAGTCAAAGATAAGTTCCATAAATATATGATTGTTTTTTTTAAATGCATGGCCAGGTCTTCGATTACACATGTATATATATACAGTCTGGGGATTTCTATTTTTAAAATAAAAGCAATGATTATGTCTTTCATTTGTGCATTTACATCTGGAGGATGTTTTTAGAGCGATCTGCAATACATCAAATAGGCGTCTTCTACAGTTTAAGTCACAATTTTTAGCCGTCCTGTGAATTTAATTTTTTGTTTTAAATATTTCCCAAATGATGTTTAACAGATCAAGGAATTTTTCACAGTATTTCCGATATTTTTATTTTTTTTCTGGAGAAAGTCTTGTTTTATTTTGGCTAGAATAAAAACAGTTTTTAATTTTTGAAAAAACATTTTAAGGTCAGTATTATCAGCCCTCTTAAGCAATACATTTTTTTTCCGATTGTCTTCAGAACCATTATTGTACAATGACTTGCCTATAATTACCATAACTTGTATAGTAAAATATTGTCTATTGTCATCATGGCAAAGATAAAAATTAATCGGTTATTAAAAATCATTTATTAAAACTATTATGTTTAGAAAAAGTGTTGAAAAAGATCGCCTTTCCTTTAAACAGAAGTGAAGGGGGGCTGATACGAAAAAGATTACAGGGGGGCTAATAATTCAGGAGGGCTAATATTTCTGGCTTCAATTGCATATGATCATAGTGGATGTTTAGAATATGTCGTTATGATGCTGTTAATCAGATGTTTGTACACAGCAGATGTTTTCCAGGCCAAACGCTCTATAAAATACGTCTTGCAGATGTACATATTCTAACTGCTAATCGAGTTTTCATTAGAGTTTTTGGGATGATTTGAGATGGTTCTCACCTCCAGGTAGAAGCGTGGGCTCTCCGGCATGAAGGTTAAGGCCACGACGGCACAAACGCAGGGAAGAGCGCAAACCACCACAAATACCCTCCAGCTGTGGAACTGATAAGCTGAGCCCATACTGAAACTCCAGCCTGAAGAAAACATCACACAATTGCTCATGTTATTGATCGTGCACAGACAAAGGGCTCAGCTGAATGCACTCGCTGTGAGACTGTAGCATGTGAACTGGTAACATTTATTAATAACTGCTGGCATGTCATAGTGGTTACAGGCTGATTGAAAGCATCCATTTAATTTGTCCAACACTGATTGATTACAGAAGAGTTGAGTCTAGGGTTTTTGTCTTTTCTCAGCACCAGAATTGAAGATCGGTTTAATGTGTGTAATACATGTACGTCAGGTTTTCTTTTATAATGTGGTCCTGACATTAGTTCACAAAAGAGAAGCCAGCAGGGCACCTTGATGTCAAAAGGACATTAAAAAAACACATAAAAAATGTTGTCAATTTGATGTCAAAAACTTGATGTCTATTTGACATCTACAGATTGATACTCTTTTGACCAAAAAAATAATGACACAAAAAGTATAATATAATAAAAGTTTTATTCATCTGAAATTACAAATTAAAAAATTACACTGAATTTTGTTTTCCCACAATGCAAAAAGACATCAAATTGACATATAACATTGATGTCTAAAAATACATCAAACATTTTTTTGATTTTTGACAGTCTTAACAATTTCTGACGTGTTTTTTAAAATAGATTTTATTATTAGCAAATAGGGCAGCACAGTGGCGCAGTGGGTAGCACAATCGCCTCACAGCAAGAAGGTCGCTGGTTCGAGCCCCGGCTGGGTCAGTTGGCGTTTCTGTGTGGAGTTTGCACAGTTTGTTCTCCCCGTGTTGGTGTGGGTTTCCTCCAGGTGCTCCAGTTTCCCCCACAAGTCCAAAGACATGCGGTACAGGTGACTTGGGAAAGTTAAATTGTCCGTAGTGTATGAGTGTGTATGGATGTTTCCCAGTGATGGGTTGCAGCTGGAAGGGCATCCGCTGCTTAAAACATTTGCTGGATAAGTTGGCGGTTCATTCAGCTGTGGCGACCCCAGATTAATAAAGGGACTAAGCCGAAAAGAAAATTAATTAATAAATATTAGCAAAATAAATAGTTGCGCAGTGGATAGCACGTTCGCCTCACAGCAAGAAGGTCGCTGGTTCGAGCCTCGGCTGGGTCAGTTGGCATTTCTGTGTGGAGTTTGCATGTTCTCCCCGTGTTGGCGTGGGTTTCCTCCGAATGCTTCGGTTTCCCCCACAGGTCCAAAGACATGTGGTACAGGTGAATTGGGTAGGCTAAATTGTCCGTAGTGTATGTGTGTGAATGGGTGTGTGTGGATGTTTCCCAGTGATGGGTTGCAGCTGGAAGGGCTTCCGCAGCATAAAACATATGCTGGATAAGTTGGCGGTTCATTCCGCTGTGGCAACCCCAGATTAATAAAGGGACTAAGCCGAAATGAAAATGAATGAATGAATATTTGTAAATATTTTACTTTTTTTTTTTTATTTAAAGTCATAATTTTTTGGACAATGTGAAATTTTATTAGAAGTCTTTATTGTCCACACATATGAAAATTCACCTTTGACATCACAATACAATACACACACACACACACACACACACACACACACACACACACACAC
>CAIGQW010052710.1:974308-1023034 GCA_903798125.1 Danio choprae
CACACACACACACACACACACACACACACACACACACACACAAAAAATTCTGCCCTATGAATTACCAACATAAATAAAACTGTAATTAGATATATAAAACATTGAAAGAATACAATAGTTAATGTCACAGAATAACATGTAAACTACTATATGGTCATTTTTTCAATAAAGCAATGCAGGCGGTATAAAGTATTTCTAAAAAAAGTGCTATAGGTACTCTGTATCGTCAAGTCTGGTTTGTATACAGTTCCACAAGCTGCTTCTGTGGGTGTAGTATGATCTTACTAGCTGTGTTAACAATCTTTGTAAATTTACACTTGTTTCTATCCCCCAGGTTTCCTAACCAGCAGGAGATATTAGAGAAGATAATACTTTTCAACAGACTGATATAGTTCTTCCTCAGAATACTTAGGATATTCATTCATTTATTTCTTTTCTTTTCGGCTTAGTCCCTTTATTATTTTATTATTCGGCTTAGTCCCCTTCCAGCTGCAACCCATCACTGGCAAACACCTATACCCCACACATACACTATGAACAATTTAGCTTACCCAATTCACCTATACTGCATGTCTTTTCTACTTGTGGGGGAAACCGGAGCACCCGGAGGAAACCCATGCGAACACGGAGAGAACATGCAAACTCCACACAGAAATGCCAACTGACCCAGCCGAGGCTCAAACCAGCAACCTTCTTGGTGTGAGGCGAGAGTGCTACCCACTGCGCCACCGTGCTGCCCCTACTTAGGATATATGAATATAATTATTCATTCATTCATTTTTTTTTCAGCTTAGTCCCTTTATTAATCTGGGGTCGCCACAGCGGAATGAACCGCCAACTTATCCAGCATATGTTTTACACAGCGGATGCTCTTCCAGCTGCAACCCATCTCTGGGAAACATCCACACACACTCATTCACACACATACACTACGGACAATTTAGCCTACCCAATTCACCTATACCGCATGTCTTTGGACTGTGGGGGAAACCGGAGCACCTGGAGGAAACCCATGTGAACATGGGAAGAACATGCAAACTCCACACAGAAATGCCAACTGACCCAGCCAAGGCTCAAACCAGCAACCTTCTTGGTGTGAGGTGAGAGTGCTACCCACAGCGATACCGTGCTGCCCCTCACTTAGGATATATGAATATAATTATAATTTATATAACTTAAATAATTTATTAACAACCAAGGACAATTAGTGGAAAAGGCTTTAATTTGGAGAAAAAAAAATACACAGGGAATGAGAGTGGAAGTAAGTGTTGATCATTATGGAAATGAACTGCTGCATCTGTTCTTTCATTTGTCCATTGCCAGTAGAAACACCAGCAGAATTTTACAATCCCACTGGCACTTATGATATTGTGGTGTCACACTATTTTTGTCAATATGGCTCTATATGTCTACCTATATGTCATAAAAACCCATGGATCTTTAGTGTAAATTCATGTCTTTTGATACTAGACAAACTAACAGCAAAATAACCATGTCTTAGAAAAACATGCCTAACATAACAGCACAACCACAACAACATAATAAATATGGTTTACATAGAAAATCCTAAATCCTAAAGTACACATAGTATCCTATAAAGTCCTGTGTTTACAGCTGGAAGACGTGATTTATGTCTGAATGGGAGTGAAAGAGACATTAAGGATGCGGCAGGGTGAAATGAAGCACTCACTGTGTGTGTTCATTTCCGTATCTCTGTGGTAAATAATGCAGGTAACACTATACTGCAGTATAATTGAGAACTATGAAGCTGCGATTGCAACAGCAGGCGAGCCCAGAGGGTTAATGTTTCGCCCATGTCATTGGAAATCTCATTACGTAGATTATGTGCATAATTGACTGAGGAAACGGGAGTCAGCAGATAAAAGTACTATCCGTTTGTGCTCATGTTGCCAGCAGCTCCACAACCACAGCCAGCTTTAATGCTAGTAAAACGACACACACAAACTGTGAAAGTAAATGTTGTAATGAAACATTTCCATTAGAGTGTACATTTGCATTGTTGCTCTGTTATGAAAGCTACTGAGCTGCTTTCAAGGGCAAGCATAACAGAAACAAGAGGCAATCACAGCTCTTACAAAAATTAACCATGGTTTTACCATACATTTTTGGCATAAATATTTTAAAACAAATATATATACAAATGGTAATCAGTCTGCCAAAAAAAACATGTTTCAAACACATTTACTATAATGAAACACGTGATTTTATTAGGAAGAATACACTGCATGCTCAATTTAAAAAGCTATACCCAACGAACAACTTTAGGTTCTAAAGTGTTCCCTTAATGTTCCACTTACATTATCTCATCTCATTTTCATTTCGGCTTAGTCCCTTTATTAATCTGGGGTCGCCACAGCGGAATGAACCGCCAACTTATCCAGCATATGTTTTATGCAGCGGATGCCCTTCCAGCTGCAACCCATCACTGGGAAACATCCACACACTCTCATTCACACACATACACTACAGACAATTTAGCTTACCCAATTCACCTATAGCGCATGTCTTTGGCTTTCGCCTCACAGCAAGAAGGTCGCTGGTTCGAGCCTCGGCTGGGTCAGTTGGCGTTTCTGTGTAGAGTTTGCATGTTCTCCCTGTGTTGTCCAAAGACATGCGGTATAGGTGAATTGGGTAGTCTAGAATTGTCCATAGTGTATGAGTGTGAATGGCTGTGTATGGATGTTTCCCAGAGATGGGTTGCAGCTGGAAGGGCATCCGCTGCGTAAAACATATGTTGGATAAGTTGGCAGTTCATTCCGCTGTGGCTACCCCAGATTAATAAAGGGACTAAGCCGAAATGAAAATGAATGAATGAATATAATAGGGCAGCACAGTGGCGCAGTGGGTAGCACAATCGCCTCACAGCAAGAAGGTCGCTGGTTCGAGTCCCAGCTGGGTCAGTTGGCATTTCTGTGTGGAGTTTGCATGTTCTCCCCGTGTTTGCGTGGGTTTCCTCCGGGTGCTTCGGTTTCCCCACAATTCCAAAGACATGCGGTACAGGTGAATTGGGTAAGCTAAATTGTCCGTAGTGTATGAGTGTGAATGAGTGTGTATAGATGTTTCCCAGTGATGAGTTGCAGATGGAAGGGCATCTGCTGCGTAAAACATATGCTGGATAAGTTGGCGGTTCATTCCGCTGTGGTGACCCCAGATTAATAAAGGGACTAAGCCGAAAAGAAAATGAATGAATGAATATATATAATATTTTTCCTTGTATTATTGTTATTATTATTATATGTGTGCTGGGTGTCTTTGTTAGCCTGAAACATACCTGGCAATAAAGCTCTTTCTGATTCTGATTCTGAAAATAGCTTAGCAACAGCATTAGAGCCTTCTGAGTAAATTGAAATGTTTTTGAAGGCATTTTGGTATGTGTGGATTGACAAACCAGGTGACAAATGGTATTCATTACCATATACTAGAACACAGCACATTGTATACAGCTCCATATCTCACCCACAGTATTTGCATTTACATTTCAATTATTACCGGTACTGTTAAGGCAAGCATCACTATCATAAATCATAAGTAGAGTCAAAGGTTTAAGCAAACCCTACATAGCAAACATAAATCATATTTCAAATTATTTTAAGGCCCCTTCAGGAGTGGCACCTGTCACAGAGAACTGTGTATTTGCATTTGCAGGCTCATTGGAAATACCTGCTGCTTCAGCCTACATTACTACAGGGCTGTATTATGGGGAAAATGATTGCATGGTGTTGCATTTGGGATGCAGAGTGCTCTTGTTTTGAGTCCAGTGAAGCACAGTTCCACAAAAGAGATAAAGGCAAGGCAAGGCACGTTTATTTATATAGCACATTTCATACACAGTGGCAATTCAAAGTGCTTTACATAAACAGGAATAAAAGAGACATAAAAACAAATAATAAAAATGATTAAAAAACTGATAAAAAAAAACATTAAAATGTGTTAAAACAGGCTATAAAAGAATAAGAAGGAAAAAAAGACATAATAGTGCTATCTGTTGAACATAGCACAGTGCTCATTCAGTAAAGGCACAGCTAAACAGATGTGTTTTCAGTCTGGATTTGAATGTGCCTAATGTTGGAGCACATCTGATCATTTCTGGAAGCTGATTCCAGCAGGGGGGGGCGCAGTAGCTGAAGGCGGATTCACCCTGCTTTGACTGAACTCTTGGAATTGTTTGTTTTTATGACCCTAAAGATCTGAGTGATCTGTTAGGGTTGTATTCAGTGAGCATATCTGTAATGTATTGAGGTCCTAGGCCATTTAGAGATTTATAGACAAGTTATAATACTTTAAAAACTATTCTGAATGTAACTGGGAGCCAGTGTAAAGACCTGAGGACAGGTGTGATGTGCTCTGATATTCTGGTTCTGGTCAGAATCCTGGCAGCAGCGTTCTGGATGAGCTGCAACTGTCTGACTGTCTTTTTGGGAAGGCCAGTGAGGAGCCCATTACAGTAATCCACTCTGCTGATGATAAAAGCATGAACAAGTTTCTCTAAGTCTTCACTAGAAATAAAGCATCTAATTCTTGCAATGGTTTTGAGATGACAGTATGCTGATTTAGTTACTGCTTTGACATGACTATTGAAACTCAGATCTGACTCCAGAATCACACCAAGATTCTTGACCTTATTTTTTGTTGTTTGACTCTAAGAGCCAAGGTACGCATTCACCTTGAGAACCTCATCTCTGTTCCCAAATGCAATGACTTCAGTTTTCTCTTTGTTTAACTGAAGAAAGTTTTGGAACATCCAACTTTTCATTTCATCAATACATTAGCAGAGGGTGTCAATGTGGCTAAAATCATTAGGCAGTCAGGCTAAGTAAATCTGAGTGTCATCAGAATAGCTGTGGTAGGAGATTTGATTCTTTCTCATTATTTGGCTCAGTGGGAGCATATAAAGGTTGAACAGGAGAGGTGCCAGAATTGAGCCTTGTGGGACTCCACATGTCATGGGTGTCCACCTCGATCTATGGTCACCTATACTGACATAGTAACCTCTCCCTTCAAGGTAAGATCTGAACTATTTGAGGACTGTCCCAGACAGCCCAACACAGTTTTCCAGTCTATCCAGAAGTATGCTGTGATCAACAGTGTCAAATGCAGCAGTGAGATCAAGCAATACCAGCACTGTTAGTTTGCCTGAATCTGTATTTAGGCGGATATTACTGATTATCTTTATAAGGGCACTCTCTGTACTATGATGTGCTCTGAAACCAGATTGAAAATTATCTAAACATCCCTTGGAGCTTAAAAGCAATGTAAAATCAAGATAAACTGACATGGTCGCAATAATTTCTCTTATGGTTGCTTTTGAAAACAGTTTTCATTGCGTTTAGGTTGGGTTTACTTTCCTAAACCCAACCGACAGTTTAAATAAAACAATCCGGAAAAAGAAAAGCCCTTGCAGATTTTACCCCATTCTCACCCTGTTATTTACTTGTTTATTTTATTTTTTGCATTCTGTTTTTGTCTTACCTGCTTTCTGGAACCGTTCTTAACCAGACTCGAACCCCATCATCATGGTGAAGTCCTCAAGTACACCGATGTACATGGCGAGCTAACTGGACAAACTGTTAACACCAGGAAAGCTGTCCATACAGAGGTAAGCAGTCAGCTGGTAAGCGTGAAAAGAAACGGTGTCATACCGCCCCATAGTGTTAGTTTTAAGGACGAAATGCAGCCATATGTACATCTGGCTACATAATCTACGATCCCCAGAAATGTATATAGGGCTACGTTTTCAGAATGAGTCTATGTTTGTTTAGGGACAGGTGTAGGTCAGTGGTTTGCTAAGTGATCTGTACAACAAGCACCACCTTCTTGTGGATGTGTACAAGATGGACATGTATGTGAAATGTACACTAAGTAAATGTACCCATTTTAGATATGCAAAAATTTAGACAGCGCCCTCTAGTGAATTTTTCATCTGAAACATGCAACAGAAGTACCCGGGGTAAAGTATTTTACATTTTGCCAAAATTGTAGGCTGAGGCATGTATTTCCAAAGAGTTTGAGCTGAAACAATAACTGGAACAATGAAATGAATTGGAAAGCAATTTCAAGAATGATAATTTTAATAGGATCTTTGGACAACGTATGTCTCTAACTGCAAATGTTGCTGAATTTAGCTATATTAATACTGTAAATACATGTACAATTCTCTGCCATTTACAGATAAAATGAACAGTAAAATGAAGAAGTTTTAGATGCTTTTGTCAGACACATTTATCAGTAGTGACATTGTATTTAGGTACACAATTAATCAGTTCTTGCTATCCCTAGGAAACAATCATGTTTTTGGCATTGCTAGCATCAAACTCTACTGTTTGAGCTAGGCTTATTCCTTTTGAATAAGGAAAGATTTTATTCCTTTTGACACATAGTATTATTACAGGGCAGATTATCAATTAATCACAATAATGTAGCTCAAAGCTTTGTAGAAACAAGCTACCATTTGGTTTAACTTTCACTCTGATTAAAGTTCACTGCAAATCTCATTTGTGAACTGCCATCATATATACAGTAAGACAGCCCACGTGGAAAGCCCACATGAAAGATTTGGATAAAATTTAACATCCTTTTAGTGTCACCACTAAA
Organism: Danio choprae; assembly: GCA_903798125.1. Lineage (NCBI taxonomy): Eukaryota > Metazoa > Chordata > Actinopteri > Cypriniformes > Danionidae > Danio > Danio choprae. The sequence continues at coordinate 980,921 of CAIGQW010052710.1, forward strand.
ATGAGCACCGCATTGAAAGTGACATGAATCTTAGTATGAGGATCTAGATTATTTGATTTTTAAGTAATGTCAATAATGAATCTCTTTTTTTCTACCAACTTGCTAAAACAGCTTTTCTGGTAGTTATTTTAGCAGCATTGCTCTCTGAACTGTAGTTCCAGTCACTGTGGTTTTCTTCATAACACAATGCGACAACCATGTACTAGAGGACCTCTCTCCAAAGTCATATATAAAGTAAACAAAGTAATATACAAAGGGTTTTTGGCCCATAAAAGTGTTCTTGGAGATTTGTATCATTAAAATTAAAACACAAAAATCCCATGGACTGTTTTGACATGTTTTTGGTTCATTCTGTTGCTGCCTATGGTGGACGAGGGAGCTCTCAGATTTCACCTAAAATATTTTAATTTGAGTTCTGAAGATTTTGTACACTTTTGTACATGTAAACATATCTCTACTGAGATACAGTGAATGATGAGTGCACTATATCTGAATGAACATCTACTGTAAAATAAAGGGGAATAAATGCCCAGACACATCTTTGACTGCAGCTCCTACTTCACACACAACACACAGACTCTCAATTCACATAGCTTATGATTGTTTCTTATTGATTCCCGGCATGCAGACTATAACATACTGTAGGCTAGACTCCATAATACTTTCCTAGCTGCTGCGTCTGACAGCTTGTCCCTTTCCTGGGCTTTACCAAGGGCCATTCATAAATCAAGCGCTCCTTTCGCTTTGTCTCACAAGGCAAGGAGAAAAACCTCATTACTATCTGTTCACAGAGAACAAAACTGAGTGAACCCCACAAACAGGAGTGAAAATGGTCTGTTCCAGACGTCGTTTTGGCCGAGAAACTCCTCTCCTCCTCCCTTCCTCCTCTATTCCATCATTTTGTTACTGATGAGTGCAGCTTATTTCCAGAGTAGAGGTCCTCATAAATCATCGGGCTGTGCCTTCCCCCCGCAGGAGCCACTTCATCCTTTAAATATCCCTGCTGTGCTCGGTTTCTACATTAATCACTTAACCTAAAGCTCTGCTGTTTTCCGCTCGCGCACAGCCATCACTGCCAGAGAGAAGAAAGACCACACATGCTGGAGGAAAGACAGACACCTTGACCTGAGCTTACAATCGGACTCTACTTGTGTCCTGTGATGGTTTATTTAATTAGAAATTAAACAGATTTGCCATCTTGACAGTTAAATTGCTTAAAAAAAGGAATAGTTTACCCAAAAATGAAAATGTACGTACTATTTGACCCTTAAGGGTTCCAAACCTTTACAATTTTCTTTTTCCTGTTGAACACAAGATGATATTTTGAAGCAAGCTGAAAACCTGTAATCATTGACATTCATAGTAGGAAAAACAAATACTGTGGAAGTCAATAGTTACAGGTTTCCAGCTTTCATCAAAATACCTTTTTTTTGTTCAACAGAAGAAAGAAACTCAAAAAGGTTGGATGAATTAATGATTATTTTGGGGTGAATTTATCTCTTTAATATAAACCATGATTTTAGGGCAAGTACAGTCATGGGTTTTAGTGTTCTTTGAAGTAGAATGTACATGTAAAAACAGTAAATGTGCACATTGGCTGGACTAGTCTGAAAAAAAAAAGAACTTTTTTAATGCCGTTTGAGCAGAAGAGAGAACACTCATGAGACAGTTGCTGTCAGATTGTCAGATTAATCGCAAGCTTGCTGAATAGCTTTGGAGAATTTGATGTTTCTCCATTCTAAGAGATATGAGCTTTACTTGCATAACTGAATAAGCTGTCTAAGAGGTGTTTTAGAGATGGTTGCTGAGAGAAATTACTTGTTTTGAAAGGACTTTTCTGTGTGCTGTACTTACATACGAAGGCATTTTTGAAAAATGACTCTTAGGCTCAGTAATGCTACATTTATTTGAGCAAAAATACAGCAAAAACAGTTATATTGTGAAACATAATATATTTTATATTTTAATATAATTTTTAAAAAATATGAATATAATTTTTTTTTACTCATACTCCACTTCCTGTCACAATCCTGATTGAGTTTCTGTTTAATACAAAAATATATATTTTGAAAAAAATGTGTAGATCATTAGCCATTGATTTCCCAAACATTTGTTTTTGCTACTATGAATTTCAATGGTTACCAGCTTCCAACAGTCTTTAAAATATCTTCTTCTGAAAGTAAAGTACATTTTAAGTAAATTTCATGCAGGTTGCAGTTTGTTTGCATGCACTTTCTTAAACAGATTATGCTTACTAAGCCGACAAGTATGTTAATCAAGTATGGTGTTATATACATAAAAAGCATATTAAATAGTTAAGTGCCACCCTAGCAGAGGGTGCTCTCACCTGAGTATTCACCCAAGTACACTTCTTTTTAATTGAAAATATTGTCAATTTACCTGCTTTACGGAGTGCTTTTTATTACCAATGTCTTGTATATGACCTGTTTGCTTTGACATCTATTTTGGGATTTGCTCTGCTTGCCTGGTTGGACTGTCTATTGTGTTTATTGTTGTGTTTTGAGTCTGTTTTATAGACTCCGATTATGGATTATGTTGACATCCCACATCTCCCAGAAGCTCAGGGGATCTCCTGCATATTATTAGCGGCTCCCTGATGCCTAAATTCGACACAATATTCCTGAAACCATGCAGGTATGAATGACAACACTTATGGGAGGGAGCTCAACGTTTGGGGGATACCTCAATAAAATTAGCTTTTGCAGGGTGAGATGTCTGCATTACAATTTGGCATTGTTCAGCTGTTGTGCTGGTGCAACATCCTAATAATTTAATACTTCACCACTGATAATTTTTTGCAACTACATGTGCCATTCACTTACTAAGCAAAATGCTAAAGAGTTACCATGAAAAGTTCAACAAACTTCAGTTGGAAAACGAACACACTACAGACTACATTCGATTACATCACAACCCACAGTAAGACTAGCACTGCCAGATAAGTTTAATGGGTTTGTTGATCAGTGTTGCGGCTTTAACCTGTAGGCCAGTGTGTACACTGAAAGCCACAAATAGTAGTTTACATCTGAGGAAAAGAAATGTACCTTCTTAATGTCATGTTATCTGGCAAAGCAATCGATTGGCTGCAGCAATTTAGGAGTGATCCATTGATTGGTTCATTCTTTCATTATTTCTTGAAGCAACTAATAGAAGTGTTTGAATATCCAGTGGAGGGTTGGAATATTTTATCCTAACTACTAAATCTCTCACAAAAAGACTGCTCTACTGCTGAATTTCCATTGGGTTTAGAACTTTTGCAGACCCACAGTGGATGTTAGAATATCGCAATCATTGCCATTTATTGACAGTCTAACCACTGAACTCCAAAACAAACTGTTATGCAAGGGTAAGGACCTGTCTTTTTTGCGACCCTGTCTTTTCACATTCATAATCTGATGAAGACCACACCTAATGCTCACACTGAGTTCACACTGCATGATTTTCAGTGTTGTCGGATTGCAGTTGTTTTAACATAGCATGACTTTCTAGGGTAGCATTCAGTTGCTGTTGTGTTTGCATTGCATGATGGACTGGAGGTAAGAGCTTACTGTTACATACTGCATGACATAGGAAGAATCACAGAAAACTCTGTCCGGCTTGAAAGCTACACCTCGCAAAACTGAATTGACAAGTAAATAATGCAAGATCAATATAAGAGTTCTGAAGCAAGAATAGAAATGGTACCCTACTGTATTAGGCTACAATTCAAAATACTACAGCTCAAAATACAAGATATGGGTGCTTCTGCTAAAGTTTTTCCACACTGTCCTCCATCTGGTCCAAAAAGCTAGTCCAAAAGGATGAGCCTTTCCCGCCACTGAATCCATGTTCCTGATATTGTGGTCTATAACTGTATCTTGCTCTCTTGTTGACTGTAGGTCATTGCTAATGTGTTTATCAGTCAGAACACTTTTCACCCACAGAATTTTGAACCGCCAACAAGTCCAGATATTTAGCATGCCAAATATTTTACAGGCATCAGCGACACATTGACAATTCTCTCTGATCACATCTCAGATCATTCATACTGTCACTCAAGTGAACTAGCACTGATTTGCCTCCATGTTTTTGGGCCTTCAATTGGGGCTAAAACTATGCATTGAAAACTCAGCATAAGAAAAGAAGAGTCTGGAAACCCACCACTGACTATGACCAGGTGAGTGTTAACACATTTAAAGTACATTTGATACCTTGACAGGACTGATCGGCTCCGGGGCTGCTTTGAATCTCATTATTTAAGAGGTCTACACATCCCATTGTTCCGACTATCTATATCCGAGCTATTATCAACATCCACATCGGTAAAGGCATTGAACTGTTGCAGATTAGTTTGTTTTATCAGGAGAGCATCATGTTTTATGGAAAGACACATCTCTTTACCAGGCAATTTTGGGGCATTCCTTGCTAGCAGTTCATGATCCCTCAATTTCATGGCAACATGGAGAGCTGACACAGTGGTCTGATTGCTCAACCCACTGCATAAATCACAATGTTTTTAGACTCTGCCTAATTACCAGCATTGAGAGTCCAAACAGCAATGTCAAGAATCAATGCAATGCAATGTTATGTGCCACCAAGAATGTACAGAGGTGTTCAGCAAATCCAAAGCTACTCAGTTACCTCCTCATCATCCATGGCATTGTACAATTGACCTTCTGCCTATGGCCATGACCCCCAAGACTAAACTATATCAACTGTCACACCAAGAAACTCAATACAAGAAGGAGTACATTGAAGAGGCTCTGATTAATGAATTTATTTAACCTTATAGCTCACCTGCCAATAGTGGCTTTTTCTTTGTTGGAAAGAATGATGGAGGTTTACAGCCATGCATCGATTACAGAGGTCTCAACAATTTCACCATCAAGTTCAGCTACCCTCTGCCCCTCATTCCAGCAGCCCTTGAACAAGTCACAGAAGCCAAGATATACACCAAGCTAGTTCCTACAATTTCATTAGAATCTGTGAAGATTATCAGGTGAATGCCATATGAGAATGCCAATGCACCCGCCGTCTTCCAATCCTTCATTAATGTGAACTTCAAAGACATCCTGAATCACTACGCCAACACTTACATCAGTGACATCTTGATCTAATCTAATTCTGAAGAACACATCCCAATCATTAAATCCTGTTTCACTTAACAATGCTTCCTGAAAACTGTTTACTTTCACTTTAGACATAGCAACTATGTTTATATGTAAATCTTGTGTGGTTAGACAGTTGATCAGATGTCAGATCACCTAGTCTTAATATACATTCTTCAGGTGTACATGCCCAGAAACCAGATACAACTCTACCACTGAGATAATATTTGATGTGAATGTATGTTACATTGTACAGTACAGTGGCACCTGAATTGCAACTGATGAACTATGACATTTTATTAAAAGTAGATTGTGGAGACTATATTTTAAACTATATTTTAATCTGCCGCAATCAAAAATTGTCAATTGGCTTCTCTCACACTCGTGTTAACTCCCAAGAACTCGCTCTTCTCCTTGTCAGCAGTGAGGGCATATGGACAATGTGTCCCTGCTTCTGGGTTTTGGCACGACTGATAATAAGTATATTGCTTCATAGCAATTGGGAGGAGGAGGCAGAGAACCAACGGATGTCTAAAGAACTTAAATAAATAAACACAAAACAAACCAACCATGGCAGCCCCTCATGGAGGACTGTTGCCAGAACAGAAACCAAAAACAAACATAAAGTGTCCCAGGCATGGTCCTCTCTTATCTCCCTCTGTCGTAATTCCTCTTTTTATCGCACCTTATGGGACTCGAGACTGGTATGACACATAGAATCAATTTGGCAGCACAAACAGCAAAGAAGATGCTCTCTCAGATCATCATTATTCTTGCATGAAAGACCAGGCTCATGAGCCGATACTATCACCATACAGGACCATAGTCACTGCCCAAGTCAACTGGGATATCATGGAGGAGATTCACACATCCATCCAAACAGAACCACCAACTAACAACTGCCCTCCTGGTAAACAGTATTTTCCTATGACACAGGGTCATGCAAGGGGTCTGTATCTCAATGAACTCTCATGTCAAATTATGTAAAAACCAGTACACACCAAGCCAATGCCAGAGAACTAGTGCAGATAAAAACAACTGTACTGTCGCCTTGGGTAGGCCATGCCTGGTTCCATTTGGACGAAAAACGGACGACCGCCAACTAAAAAGAAAGTGTGCGTTCTGCGCCTGCATGAGTTATTCCACAAAACCCTGTAACTTTTGATGCATATATACAAACAAATTTACAGAGGGATTCGCTCGTGTAAATATGTCTGATAATCTAGCAATCCATATCTTTTGCAAATATTTAAGAAATGCAGCGGAATTTCCACCGGCTTCTGTGTTCCCTATTGACTTGAACATTTGCTTGGTTTTGTCACTTCAGCTTTTGTTCTCGCGCTCTAATTTGTTGCTAAATAATCAATCAGAGCTCTCTCTTTTGGCGAAGACCGATTCTACATGCTGAATCAGGACAACTTGTTTCGACATTAACCTGACAAGAGGCAACATGTACTGCCCAATGACCAACCGTAACCAAGTCATGCCAAGACTGTGCCCAATCTAATACCATCAAATGATTCTCATCTTTTATAGGTCATCTTTGAACTAAAACATGAAAAATGGGGCAAAACCTAGAGATTACAAAAAATATTGGCAACCTTAAAAAATTACCATTCATTTTTTTAGTATTGTTACACTGAATGACATTATAGTGGCAAAAGTAAAGCATTAAACAGCAATTAAACATCTTAAATAATGATTTACATGGCAACCAGTAAGAATTTACATTAAAGGTTATTTTACATTTATGGTTGTTAATAGGGTTATTACATTAGTTGTCAGTTTGATGCATAAATTATTTGTTTTCATTGCAATGTAATATATTAATAATAATATTTACTAATATGTTAGAATTTTATAATGATGATGATGATTAATAAAATAATGCATGCTGTGGTTGTCTGACCGTAGTGAGGTATGATGGCCCAGGCCATGGCAGAGGCATAAATCTCTCCAATCATCCAGAACATGCAGAGCCAACTCAGATGCTCGCCACGCTTCTCTCTTGACAACACCTCAGCAAAGTACGAGAAAACGATGGGCACCGCTCCACCAATCCTGGAGAACAAGACAAGGAGGAATAAAGCAGAGAAGCACATCTTCAAAGCCAATGGAGATGGCCTATAAGCTCAGAAATTTAAAGAGACAGTTCATACAAAAACAAAAAATATGTCAGCATTTATTTTAATCCACTTGTTTCAAACCTGTTGAACAAAAAAATATATATTTAATTTTTAGGTGAACTATCACTTTAAGATGGCTGCTTTTAGATTTACTTTTATACTTGCTTTTTTAAAGCAAGGAAATGTGGATCTGTGTAACTTGTTCAATGCATGTAATGCATGTATGTCAGTATGATGTAAAATAACTGTTTAGCTGCCTAAATGCTAAAAAGAAAGCTTTCCTCCTGAGGGCTATTAAATGTATAGTTCACCCAAAACTAAAAAAGTCAAATCTGTGATCGTTTACTCACCCTTCACTTGTGCCTAACCTGTTTAACTTTCTTTTCTCTTTTGAACGCAAAAGAAAATATTTTGAAAAAAGCAGGAAACCTGTAACCATTGACCAGGGAAGTCAAAGGTTACTGGTTTCTAACATTCTTCAAAATATCTTCTTTTGTGTTCTACAGATTCAGGAAACTCGTAAGGATAAATAGTGAGTGTGCTTTCATTTTTGGGTGAACTATCCCTTTAAAATTATTGCTTCCTTAACAAGTCAAATGTAAATCATTACAGTGTAGATATTTAAAAAAAATTATAATTTTGGAATTATAAAGTTGGAAAATCAAACAGAAAAGAGCTACTGGTGTAAAAAGAAAAAGGTGTCTAGATTTAATTAAAAACAACACTTTGTCTACACAGAAGAGCAATGAGTTTTGTCTCTGAGATTACACTTAATTGCTACTACTGAGTTAATTAGTGTCTTCTTCAAGATCAATATTTGAAGGAAAAACACGAGTAAAATGCAATTTAAACCAATTACTAAATATTACAATTTTATTTTTGATAAAATCAAGGCTTACTTACATCATGACTTTACTGAATGTATCTGACACTACCATTTAAAAGCGTTAAAAGGTAAATACTTTTATTCAGTAAGGATACGTCCAAGTAAGGCTACGCCCTTGATCAGTTGATTTCTGTGACTAAATACATTGTTTAAAAAAATATATATATATTTGTATTGAATTTTCTATTTAATCTTGAAAAATGAATCATGGTTTTCACAAAATAAAATAAAATACAATAAAATTACTCTTTTGGATTACCTCATTTTGACTGTCTATTGCGCTTGTTGATCTACTGCCAGATTTCTGAAGAATCATGTAACACTGACAACAAGAGTACTGATACTGAAAATTCATAATAATATTTCACAGTATTACTGAATATTAACATTACTTCGGCTGCATTTTAACCACATAAATGCATCCCCTGTGAATATGAGACCTTCTTTTTTTTAGAAAACATCCAATCCAATTTATTACTAAAATGTACAGTATTCATACACAGTCTATTTCTATGCTGAAGTTTGACTTAAATCTGCAAAGTGGCAGCAACCACACGTTAATTATTTCTGAAACATTTCATTATTTTGAAACAGACATGATACAACTCATCACTGTGCCCATATGGATATTTAATTTTGAAACAACATCCTTAGAAATGTTCATTAAGAAACACAGAATCAGTGCAAGTCATTACAGACTGAAAGTGCTTGAAGCTCCACAATAACTCCATCATCTGTGTCTGAGAAGCCCTCAGAGAGTCAAGAAAACAGCACTGCAGAGACTATTGATCCAGTCAGATGTAATGTATTGTGTGTCTGAAAAAGACTATTATCTGAAGGATGGGGAGACATTCTTGTTTTAGAGAAGGCTTGATAAAAAAACTAAAAACATTGTTTCTCATGAAACCAGCCAAGAGTGCGTTTCATGTCAGAGTGCAGGTGGAGACTTTATCTGTAGTATGTGTTTCTTGCTTACATAAAGATATGTATGAAAGATATTTTTACAGTGCGCTGTGAGGAAGTCATAAAGTGAAAAAAAGTACCACTTTGTATTTGTTTTTACATCTTTATAGGCTACCTCTTTATTTGAATTCAATCTTAAATTATATATAGAGTAAAAAGAGAATTATTTAAAAATATTACTACATTTATATATATATAGCATTTTTAAATATATTTTATTCATGTGATGGCAAAGCAAAATGTTTAGGATTTAAGCAGTACCAAGTAACTATTGATTTTAATAGACTGAATATTTTTATTTTATTTTAAGATATTGTTTGTTTCACTTTTTTGTCATTCATTCATTTTCTTTTCGGCTTAGTCTCTTTATTAATCTAGGGTCGCCACAGCGGAATGAACCGCCAACTTATCCAGGATATGCTTTATGCAGCGGATGCCCTTCCAGCCGCAACCCATCACTGGGAAACATCCATACACACTCATTCACGTACATACACTATGGACAATTTAGCTTACCCAACTGACCTATACCACATGTCTTTGGACTTGTGGGGGAAACCGGAGCACCCGGAGGAAACCCACGTGAACATAGGGAGAACATGCAAACTCCACACAGAAATGCCAACTGACCCAGCCAAGGCTCGAACCAGTGCCCTTCTTGCTGTGAGGCGATTGTGCTACCCACCTTCACTTTTTTGTTCTAAATTAAACTAAATTTAACAAACTGAAATAAAGAAAGTATACTTTTTGTACATAGTTCTCCATCATGGGAACTTCAACGTGTGTCTGATACCAGACATATGGAAGTACATCAGATGACCAATCACTCTGAGGAGTAAGAAAACGTCCCAATGAATGCCAAAATGAATTGGCAGAGCTCAGCTCCACAGCTGACAGTGATTAGCCATTAGTGCTATATAAGCTGCCAGCTGAGAAGCGAGCACTAGAATTTAGCTTCAGAGCCTCTCACGAGACTGAAGACACTCTATCTGCCAACCTGATTTCAAGACTGAAACCAGTTTACTCACCAGTGCAGGAGAAGACGCGACAGCGGCGGTCGATCTGGGCTTTCCTGTCCCCTGAGCATTTCGCTGGTGTGCACAAAAGAGCAGTTTCCATTAAAAGAGCAGATTACCTAAGAGAGCAACACAGTCAATCGACACGTCTTTTTCAAGATGCTGTTCTGACAGTGTATTTCTGGATGCGGTGGTTCCTATCTCCGGATAATGGGCACGGGTATGGGGGTCCAGCATGTCGATGCGGTGCTCGCGGACAACTCATGCTCTCACTGTGAGGGCATGGCTGTTGCGCAGCTAAGATTGCAGCTTCCAAGCCACCCCCGTTGCTTCCCGTGAAAACAGTTAGCACGCAGGCAGATCTGAGAATCGCAGTGGGGGTTTATCCGTCGCCTCCGGGCCCGCGGACCCCCCACTCCTCCACAGCACACCCCATCCAAGCTTCGAGTGGTTGTGTGGTTCATCCCCTGGGATGCCCACGCCTCCGCTTGATGACACCGGAGATCAGACATCCATTGCTACATCGGCAGGCGATGCTCAGATGACAGACCGGGTTCGCTTCTATCCTACGAGATGCAATGCGTGGTCATGGTTCTCGAATCAGACATGATGGCTGTGCTTCCTGGGCTGCTTCAGCAGTGTGGCTGGAGATGGCTTGTCCCCCAGTCTCACTGCCAGACCGACTAGAGGGTGTGATGTGTGGGCTGATGTAAGATGAATCTTCCAGCTCCCGTCCCCTTCTTCCCAGGGGCGCACAGCGAGCACACACTGGCATAGAGGGCCTCGTGACCCTGATGGCGAGGCCACCAGTGGGTACAAAGCTATTCCTCTGAGACCTTAGACCCCCGCTGAGACCCCAGTCCAAGGCAGGTGGGTTATCTGTGTCTCTCACGGCCAGAGCCCACACCGCTGTGAGCCATGCCTCTTCTGCCCTGCACCATGGCCACCTGGCTGTGCTGCATAGGGGCAGTTCTTTCCCAGGCTTATGCATAAGCACTGCACGGTGGTCAGCTATGCTCTCATAACCTTCAAGTCGGCCACCCGTGCCCTGGGGAGGACGATGGCCACACAGTAGTCCGGAAATGCCACCCAATAGCTGTTCCTCGCCGAGAGCGCACTTTCAGCGGCTCCAAAATGATGTTCAACTGGCTTGTGAACGTGTCAAGCCCCCCCGCAAGAAGTTGACACTCCTGTTACAGGTCGCCGTTAAGTCCAGTAATAGGACCGCGAAGCGAACCTGAGGTGGGCTGCTTGGAGAGGAGGAGAACCGTTCTTTTCCCGGTGGAGGGCCGGGGCTCCCCCTGCAAATGAATGTAGCGATCCGAAAAAAACGGCTTTTCCTCCCTCTGGATGTGGAAGCCCAATTGCTGCCAGCATGGGACGTGCTGCCTTCCAGCTCTGGCAAAGGATACAATCGAGCCAGTCCCTCCAGCCGACTTCATTGTACCCAGAGAGCAGTGGGTTATACCAATCCTTTTCAGGATGCCTATCAAGATGCTCATGCAGAAACGCATCCCCCAGTGCATCTGTCCATGGGATTGATTGCAGCTATAGACCTGAAGGACACTCACCTTAAACCATGTTTTTTCCAGTGTTTTCCGGTGTGCGACGGGGGCAGAGCATGGTAGTAAACAGTCCTCCCCTTCGGGCTCTCCCTGTTTACATGAGTGGAGGATGCCCTGTGCTTCTTTGGCGCACATGCATCAGCATTTATGATTATTCATTGACTGGTTTATTTTTTTCAGGTCTTTGAACTAGTCGATTATGCACAGGGACCTGGTGCGACGGCACCTCGGCCTGTTGGGGTTTCGGGCCTTTTACGGGTCATGCTGTCATTCTGACAGATGCTTCCAGTATGGGCTGGTCGGCTGTGTGTATCGAGCATGCAGCTGCAGGTTCGTAAACCAGACTTCGGTTGTGTTGGCATTTTAATTGCCTGGAGTTGTTGGCATTGTTTCTCGCTCTCCGCCGGTCCCTACCGGTACAGGAGGGGACACACATGTTGGTTAGGACCGCCAGCATGGCAGCCGTAGCGCACATCAACCGTTTGGGTGATGTGCGCTACCGCCGCATGCCTCAGCTTGCTCGCCATCTGCTCCACCGGAGTCATGCGGCTCAATAGCTGCGCGCCGTTCATATCTCGTATGAGCTCTCCGTGTCAGCTTACATGCTCTCACGACAGTTACGCTTCTGCTGCTTCTCCCGAGCAGCCCTTCGCTAGCTGCTTTCCCTGCTCTGCACGAATGCGCTGGCTCTCAGCTGGCCCCGGGTTTACGCAATATGCATTTTTCCCCAGTGGGCTTCTCTTGCCCTCCTGGGATCTCTCTAGCCCCAGTGGTTATGGTTAGGTCCGTTGAGCCACTCGATTCAGTATCTATACGTTTTCTTTTCATGAAGGAAGCTCTGCTGGTCGTGTTGGTATCATTCAGAAGGGTTAGGATTCCGGTGGCATTTTCGGTCAGCGAATCGTGCCAGGAATTTGGACCACCTACTCTCACGTTTTCCTGAGACCTCGGTTCAGCTTGTGCCAAGGTTCCTACCGCCAGTTTGAATATTAGGTAGTGAGCCTGCAAGCATTGTCTGCGGAGGAGGCAGACCCAGCCCTTTCATTGCTATGTCCGCGCACTGTGCTTAATGTGACACGTAGAGCATATGTCGTTAAGCAGCTCCTTTCTGTTATGATCGGCAGAAGGGAAGTGCCGTATCAAAGCAGAGGTTGGTCCATTTAATAGTTTATGCCATCGCCCTCGCTTCATGTGCCAGGGTAAAAAAAATAAAATAAATAGCGGCTTCTTTCCAATTACTGGGTTACTCCGGTCAATCGGGATGAAATTAAGCTCGGTGTCAAAAACGCTTGCTGCGCCATGCTCCCTAATCCGGAGATGCGTGCGCATTTTCTATTCTGCTAGTAAGTTTCCCGCTTGGCGAACCCTAGAGAATTCCTCCAAGGCCCCCAGCACCCGACTCAGCGGAGAAGCAGGGTGCCTGGCTCAGTGTGATGTCTGGTATGCCCACTCTTGGTCTACCCACATGCTGAGGTTCGGTGCCAGCTGTGTGTGGTCCCCGATGGCAATCCCATATGCTTATTTCAGCCACAAAGTGTTCCCTCTGACCAGGCGGACACGTGTCTTCCCTACCCGCTAACAAGCTTATCATATGTAGCACTCCCCCTCATTAGGGCTAGTCCATATGCTCTATTACCATCAAGTCTCCCCTCTTGGGTAGCATGTGGTCTCCGCAGCATCCTCCCCCTTCGGGGACTGGCACGCTTTCCCAATGTACTGTCGTATTCTAAAATCCCTAGACTACATTAGCTAGATAAAAGCACATTTACGACCCCCGATCTAAATTTCTAATGGTAATTTAAGGGCCTAGGGGACGTTGGAATGTTTCGCTCGTGGTGATGCTTGTGCGCTCACGCTACACTTGGCAAACTGCACATCAGGAGCGTGACGGGCTGCTGTGGCATTTTCCATACACTCTCCCATATGTCTGGTATCAGATACACGTTGGAGTTCCTATAATGGGGAATGTCCTGATTAGGTACGTAACCCACCTTCCCCAAATAGGGAAGGGAGACTTGTCTCCACTGCCACAGCACCTGAGTCTCCAGCTGTTAGCTGAGTGATCGGCTCTTCAGCAGGCAAATTCTAGTGCTCGCTCCTCAGCTGGCAGCTTATATAGCACTAATGGCTAATCACTGTCAGCTGTGGAGCCCGTTTTCTTACTCTTCAGAGTGATTGGTCGTCTGACGTACTCCCATATGTCTGGTATCAGACACACGTCTCCGTTCCCTATTCAGGCAACGTGGGTTATGTACGTAACCAGGATGTTCTTAAGATAAAAATGCTTAGTGCAGTGTTATTGTAGTTATTGAATTGCATTTTATTTTTGTATTTTCTGTTTTCATTTTAGTTGTAATCATTTTCTTGTTATATTACTTTGTTTTTAATAAACAGCTCCAACATAATTGTTGTACTTTGATTATACTAGTTTTGCAGTAAAGTAAATTAATTGAACTTTTTATCAAATCAATGCATCTTTGCAGAATTAAATGATTACATTACACACTAGTGTATATATTTATAAAGTTTATTTCACTGTATTGAAGTGATCCACATTCAAGATAGACATTTTGTACTTGACAAACGTAAAGTCTCAAACTCACCCAAAGCCAGCAATCATGCGGCAGAGCAGGAAGAGGCCGTATCCCTGCACAAAAGATGACAGGAAGGCGAAGAAGCCATTTAAGGACATGCAGATGAGCAGACACTGCCGTCTGCCCACCTTATCAGCCATGCCGCCCCAGAAGAAGGCGCCAACCATCATGCCCAGATACACAATGCTTCCTGTAGACCAACAACAACACAACAACATTTATTTATAATGCACATTTAAACAAAAAAATGGATCCAAAGCGCAATACAATGTACAAACAGACCTAGGCTATGAAATTACAACTATATCTACACATATGTAAAAGATCATTTGTTTTTCATTTTTCAATTAATTTTCCCTATTATTGATTATGCTGATATCATTTATAACAATACATCTGATATTAATTTAAAATCTTTGAATGAATTACAACAGAAAGTGGACGTAGGTCCTTTTAATATGAAGCTCCTTTTAACTGGAACATTCTTCCCTCTTCTTTTAAATCAATTAAGACATTAAGTCTTGTCAGGACTAATTTATCTTCTTTTTTAGAAACAACTTGTAAATGTTATTAATATTGGTTCTAATTTAAATGCTTATTATTTATCTGTATTTCAAATTGTTTGTACTTTTGATTATAGGTTTTTGTTTGCTTAGGCTTTAGACTGTGAGAAGTGTTTTAGGAGAAGTGTGCTGCTTATTTGTTTGTTTGTTTGTTTTGTTTAGCTGTATGTTTGTTATGACGTGCTGTACTCTGTTTGATTTATGTACTTTTAGGGACCCCCTCGGAAATGAGATGGTTCATCTTAAGGGGCTATCTCATTTAATACATTCAAATTCATAAAGATTAAAAATAGTGTTTAAGTCTAGATTTGAAAATGTCCAGAGATGGAGCAGATCACAAATAATAGGGGAGACCATCCCAGAGTTTGAGACGAACCACATAAAAAGCCTGATCATCCTTAGTTTTAAAACAACACCTTGTTACAGTTGTCCCTAGCAGGATAGTATGGCACTATAAGTTCAGAAATGTAACTTGGTGCACAGGGCGGCGCGGTGGCTCAGTGGTTAGCACTGCAGCCTCACAACAAGAAGGTCGCTAGTTCGGGTCCCGGCTGGGCCAGTTGGCATTTCTGTGTGCATGTTCTCCCAGTGTTCGTGTGAGTTTCTTCCGGGTACTCCAGTCTCCCCCACAGTCCAAAGACATGCGATATAAGTGAATTGGGTGAACTAAATTGGCTGTAGTGTGTGTGTGTGTGTGTGTGTGTGAATGTGAGAGTGTATGCATGTTTCCCAGTACTGGGTTGTGGTATGCGTGTTTCCCAGTACTGCGCTGCGGCTGGAAGGACATCCACTGTGTAACATATGCTGGAATAGTAGTCGATTCATTCCGCTGTGGAAATCCCTAATAATAATAAAGGACTAAGCCTAAGGAAAATGAATGAATTAACTTGGTGCACAACAAAATAATGCTAAAATCAACCTTAAATTTACCAGGAAGCCAATAGAGGGAGGATAAAATGGGAAATATGAGAAGAAGAACCAGAGGAGGAGCACTCATACTGAAGCACTCAGATTCAGATTTGTTTTGTATTCATTTTTGTTTGGTGAACAAATTGGTTTCCATGCATCTGCTTTTCGGAACAAGAACTGCTTTAAGGCAACACATGTGAACAGGGTAAAAATATTAACTAATAGTTATCACCATATTTCCCCAGATGATTAAGATTGTAAAATCAAGTTTGGTGTTTTGTGTGTCTATCAAGTTTTATTTAAAAAAGGTATATTTAATTATGCATTAATTTGCAAACATTCCTAGAATAAAAATCTGAAACGTCCGGTACAAAATTATTAGTTTATTTTTTGTAAAAAGATTTGTACAAATGGGAATTGGGAAATTTATCACAATGAATCAGGAATTAAGAACAGCCAGGACATTAAACATTTTTAGTTAGGTAATTAATTACATCCACAAATCCCTCTCATTACGAAAAAATAAAAATGTGTCATGTTTCTTACCCAAGTATCCCAAAAAAAACCTTAAAAAAGCATTTTCTAGACAAGTAAAAATGATTGTCTTGTTTTCAGAAAATTGTTGAATATGTTGTTTTTAGTCAAAATGAAGTTAGCTTCTCCTTAAAATAACCAAAATAATCTAAAAACAAGTTAATTTTGCTTAGGAAAACATTACACATTTCTCAATAAAAAAGACATTAAAATTTACTTGTCTAGAAAATGCTTCTTGATTTCAGAATTTCAGAAAAAACTCAAAATCTAAGTAAGTTTTCATTCATTCATTCTCTTTCTGTCACCACAGCGGAATGAACTGCCAACTTATCCAGCATATGTTTTACTTACCCAATTCCCCTCTACTGCATGTCTTTGGACTTGTGGGGGAAACCGGAGCACCCAGAGGAACCCCACAAAGACACGGGGAGACCATGCAAACTCCACACAGAAACACCAACTGACCCAGCCGAGGCTTGAACCAGCGACCTTCTTGCTGTAAGGCGATTATGCTACCCACTGTGCCACCGTGCTGCCCTAAGTAAGTTTTAAACAACTAAAAAGGTTTTGCTAGTGGAAAAACATATGCTCGGTACAGGAGAAAAAGCACATTTTGAGATTTTATAATATATGTCCACAGACAAACTGCAACAAAAGAAACTGATTTTTTGAAGTTTTCTTTACATTAGATGAAACCTTCTGAAAAGCCAACAGCTCAAAATCTCAACATTGACTGGTGCGTGAAAAATGTGTTTTTTTCCTGCAGTGTCTCACATTAAACTTTCAGCTGACTGATGTTTTCACCTGAGGACTGTGTTTGCTGTTGTCTGGGCAAAAAGCAGGAGACGTACTGTGATGATGTTAGCAACACCACAAGGGACTTTCTGTATGATAAATCTGTTGAATACAAAAGCAGCCCAAAGGACACACAAATACCCATTAAAAATGTATCGGATTTTAGTGATCTCAGAGTTGTCTGCAAAAGCCTTCTGAAATCCCTGTGAAACATGCTTTACTTCCAACCCTTACTTCATCTGTATGAAAATGTTAGCATGTCAATGATTTCAGATTGTATTAATTTGCCTTGCATAACTAGAGCAGAGCATACACTGCAGTAGATAGGTAGATAAAAAAAGAAAAAAAAAATCTGAAAAGAGTTCAGTGAAATACACAAGTCTTACATTTTCTTAAAATATTATTTTAATGGATGGACAGATGGATGGATGGATAGAACTTAACTGGGAACGGACAAACAAACAAATAAACAAAAGAACAAACAGATTAATATACAGACATACAATATTCATTCATTCATTCATTATCATTTCGGCTTAGTCCCTTTATTAATCTGGGGTCGCCACAGCGGAATGAACCATCTCTGGGAAACATCCACACACACCCATTCACACTCACACACTGTGGACAATTTAGTCTACCCAATTCACCTATACCGCATGTCTTTGGACTTGTGGGGGAAGCTGGAGCACCCGGAGGAAACCCACGCCAACACAGGGAGAACATGCAAACTCCACACAGAAACGCCAACTGACCCAGCCGAGGCTCGAACCAGCGACCTTCTTGCAGTGAGGCGAACGTGCAACCCACTGCGCCACTGTGAGGCCCATACAATATTTAACAGGAAAATAAACAGCTAAATCAATTTATAAGATTGCATGAGATTATAATTTATCAAACTAATATTAGACATCAAAAGCAGAGGGAAGGTAGAAAGAGTAAATAGGTAGATGTCTGAACAGTAGACATGTAGAGAGAGATGCAGTGACACCTTTTACACAGAACATGGATTGCGACGCACAAAACGTTTAACAGATTTGCTGATTTCTCGCAGTGTACATTCTGGCCTGATACAGCAGCTTTCTATGTGACCAAGCACTTACAATCTGCTGCTGCAGAAACAGCACAGCAATTAGCAACAACTGCATACTGCTCTGCTGGTACGGTAACAAATCAGTTTATAGATTCACTCCAGAGAGATTCACTTTTTTGCTGAGATTATACACTTGCTTCTATTAAATGGAGCATTAAGTGTGAATGACAGATGAATGTCTCGCAAAGCTGGACTCACAGAGGCATGAAAGACACTTTTGTCTCCAGATGTTCATTATTGTAATGAAGACTCCAGAGATCATGTAAGACGCTGCACATTTCAGCAAAGTGCTCATTTAGAAATGCCATACTGATCAAATATGCAGCAATATGTAAGAATCTATTGTCATTGTGTGAACAGCTTGTAAAAAATATGCATTTTTTTTATATGAAGGACATTATGCTGCTAAAATCAGACAGATGTGATGTTTATGTGGATCAAGACAAAACAAAAAACATTTTTCATGCCAAAAAGAATATACAAATGCTACAGTATCTTTAGATTTTTTTTCTTTGGTAAATTAGAATGTGGGGCGACATGGTGGCTCAGAGGTTAGCACTGTCGCCTCACAGCAAGAAGATCAGTTGGCATTTCTGTGTAGAGTATGCATGTTCTTCCCGTTTTCGCATGGGTTTCCTCTGGGTGCTCCGGTTTCCCCCACAGTTCAAAGACATGCGCTATAGGTGAATTGAATAAGCTAAATTGGCCGTAGTGTATTTTTCTGTGTGGAGTTTGCATGTTCTCCCTGTGTTTGCGTGGGTTTCCTCCGGGTGCTCCGGTTTCCCCCACAGTTCAAAGACATGCGCTATAGGTGAATTGAATAAGCTAAATTGTCCATAGTGTATGTGTGTGAATGAGTGTGTATGGATGTTTCCCAGTGATGGGTTGTGGCTGGAAGGGCATCCACTGCGTAAAACATATGCTAGATAAGTTGGCGGTTCATTCCGCTGTGGCGATCCCAGATTAATACAGGAACTAAGCCGAAAAGAAAATGAATGAATGAATGAATGACTAAAAGTTCATGATATTTGTTTAAAAAGGTTAGACTCACAACCTCATTAAATTAAGTGGAACTAAAATGGAATGACTTACAGCAAATGTCTAGTTCCCATCATGCTTTTCTGTTTGACTGTTAAAGGAGAGTAAATGTTAAGATTAGGTTTTATTTGATTGAGCGTGATAATTGTTCCTCGGATCAACAAGCCTATGTATTAGTTTATATTAAAGGACATGCAACACAATACTATTCTCTCTGCTAATTACATCCTTACATGCAGATGTACTTGTGCTGTCTTCAACTTTATTAACAATTAAATATTAATTATACTGCATATACAATTTAACTGGTTTAATGCAATATCCACTGAAACAGATTCTGAAAATCTGAAAACTATTCTCAAATTAAGGAAATTTCATTTGTCAATTGTATTTAATATTTCATGGACTCAAATAGAGTACACAGTAACATTAGTTTTTAAACCGAAATGTTTTAAAGGCAATTGCTTTCCTCAGATGGTTTTTTTTTTATAACTTATTATCTTTTCTTAACTTATTACTTATAAAAGAAACTTAGGCACCAAAATGACACATCTCTGGCCCAAAAACCTGTCTGTCTGTCTGTCTGTCTGTCTGTCTGTCTTTAACATACTGAAACTACAGTATATAATGTCATCAAGTCAGAGAATACTGAGTAAATCTAAAGGTGCTGGACAGAATGAAAGCAGTTAAGTGATGACTGGGCCTTTTGCGACAGCAGAAATTGTATGGAGGCCTGTAGGGGACACACACTTACAGGCTGATTGTATTTTCTCAGCAGGTTCAAATGGGGTTGATTGTCAACTTAGAAACGCTGAGAAAAGCGTTACAGCTATACTTCAACATTAAGAACAACAGATGCTGAGAAAAGCAATACACAGCAACAAAATGGAGGGAGATTATTCTGTTTTCTTGTGCACAACTGCATGTACAGAAATATAATATGCATAAGTATCATAATTACTTTAAAGTGCTGTGATTACCTGCGACAAGGTGTCATAGGCAATCCAGACAGTGTGGCTCTTCTAGGCTACAGCGGTTGAAGTAACAAAAATGTAATATTAAAAATCTTACACTTCAGAGACAATATTGCAAATTACTTTGTCTGATCTTTGCTCTTAAAACAGTTCCAGACAAACCTAATGCAGAATCAGAACAGCATCTGAAGTAGCGTGTTGCATAATTAATAATACATTTGGTTTGAAACATATGTTGCAACCCTTAAAGGAGTTAATAGAAATCAAGTGATCAAGCGAGAATGATGAAGTCACAATTTTTCACTGTACATCACACCTACCAAGTAATTGTACTGTTGGCAGTGGAAACACAATACTGATCAGGATGATGCATAATGTACTGTACTGTGAAAATGAGGCATAAGTATCAGATCTCATATATTTTTTTGTCTAAAGACAGATTATATTGAAGACAATATGCCAAAACAACAAGTTGTGGAATGAGCCACTTTATTGCTTAATAGTGTAACTAAACTCTGATTCTACAGTAGAAAATCAACACCTGCTTCACACTGGGTATACTGTTTGGGTAAATATGCTTTGAGCCTAAGAAAAGCATCATAAATAGCGATTATTATTATTATTATTATTATTATTAATTTTCTTTTCAGCTTAGTCCCTTTATTAATCTGGGGTCACAGCGGAATGAACCGAATGAACTTATCCAGCACGTTTTACGCAGCAGATGCCCTTCCAGCTGCAACCCATCACTGGGAAATATCCACACATACCCATTCACACTCATATACTACGGACAATTTAGCTTACCCAATTCACCTATACTGCATGTCTTTGGACTTGTGGGGGAAACCGGAGCACCTGGAGGAAACCCACACAAACACGGGGAGAACATGCAAACTCCACACAGAAACACCAACTGACCCAGCCGGGGCTTGAACCAGAGACCTTCTTGCTGTGAGGCGATTATGCTATCCACTGCGCCACTGTGCTGCCCATTATTATTATTATTATTATTATTATTTTTATTATTATTATTATTATCAATATTGAATAACCAGGGAGGCAAACGCAAAGACGATTGTCATGCACATCTTGTCAGGGAAGCACAGCTCTGTGATCAGTAGTAAATCTCCTCTCACACTAAAGCTGAAAATACACCACAAAGAAAAAACCCAGAAAAACAGAGCATTTAACTGCTACATAAATATAAAAACCACTACCTCCGTGCCTTCTTAATCTCGGGGGCTTATTTCAGTTTATTTATGACAATTTGCATTTGTATAATGTTATTATTATTTATTATATGCATATTTATATTTGTTTTATTAAAAACAAGCTTAGATTTGTCCACCTGTCAGGTTTTGGACCATATGGGGCATAGGATGTGTGTTTGGATATAACTCAGTTTTTTGACCACACTTTGTTATTATTGTTCATTTATTCATTTGCTGGAAATTAGAACTGAATTTAGAAATAGTTTTGAAACAAATCTTTGCGCTTAACAAATTAAGACAATTATGTAGGCTAATAGTCCTCAGCAGAGAGCGTACAACACCATTTCTTATATCTACGAAAAAGAGAAAGTGGAAGAGAAAGTAAAGAGGCTGATTGGAGAAGGCTCGTTCTTTATCTGTCATGCTCACACAAGGAAGACAAAGAAAGATAAACTTCAAGGGTGTTTATTCTAGTGATACACAACAGCAGCAAGGTAAAGCAGGTGAATGGTGTTGCAGAGGGTGAGCGATCTCACACACAAACAGTTCAGCGGGTGAGTTCAGTTCATTGGTAAACAACAATATAAGAATAGTCACTTCCCTTAAACTGGTGAATCGGCATCTATAGGGAGAGGAGAACATCCACGAAAGAGTACAGGAGAGAAGACGAGGAGAATTCCACCCGGTGAGTGAGTGAGGTGCGTGGGTTGCAGGGGCAGGTGCGGGTGATTAGTAATCAGGTGAGGGTTCACGGGTGTGGTGTGTGGTGTGTGGTGGATGGTAAGTGAGAGCGGTGATTGAGACTGCAGGAATGAGTCGAGGGTGTGACAGTACCCCTCTTCACGAGTGACTCCAGGAACCCTAGACCGGCAGCGGGGATGGCCTCGACCTCGGGGAGCTGGGTGGTCTGGATGTCGGTGGTGGAATTCCTCGAGGAGGGTTGGTTCCAGGATGTTGTTACGGGGTGTCCATGATCTCTCCTCTGGACCAAATCCTTCCCAGTCTATGAGGTACTGGAGCTGGCCGTTCCGCTACTGGGAGTCGAGAACTTCCTGGACTTGGTAGATATTGTCACTGAGGACTTTGGTTTGTTCTGGAGGGAGAGGTGGTTCTGATTCTGTGGAAGGAGGAAGAACGAGGTCAGAATGAGGTTTAAGGAGAGACACAAATGAAATGTGGGGGGGATCTGATATTGTGGAGGGAAGTTGAGACGGTAGGTGACAGGGTTAATTTGGGAGTGAATGGGGAACGGTCCTATGTAGTGGGAACTCAGCTTACAGCAGGGCAGTTGGAAGTGGATGTCCCTGGTGGAGAGCCATACCTTATCTCCTGGATTGTAAACGGGATTAGGTAACCTGTGGCAATTGGCGGCGTCCGTATATCTCCATACTGTCTTCTGAAGATGGACATGTGCTGAGTCACACACCCTCTCACTCTCTCAGAACCAGTGATCTACCACGGGCACTTCGGAGGTTTTGCCAGTTCATGGGAACAGGGATGGTTGGTAACCTAATATACATTGAAAAAGGGTTAGACCAGTGGAAGACTGGCTCCAGGTGTCCTGATAGCAGGTACAGTACGTCCTGAGGTAACGCAAGATTTCTTGGATTTTACGCTTGGTCTGTCCATTTGTTTGAGGGTGGTAACCAGATGATAAACTGATGGTTGTGCCCAGGAGTTGGAAGAACGCCCACCAGACCCTGGAGATAAACTGAGGTCTCTGTCAGACACAGTGTCTTCTGGAAGTCAAAAATTATGGAAAACGTGGTTAAACAGGGCTTCGGCTGTTTCAAGAGCCGTGGGAAGACCTTTGAGAGGGATTAATTTGCAGGCTTTTGAGAAGCAATCTACTACTACGAGAATTGTAGTGTAACCCTGCGAGAAAGGTAGGTCCGTGACAAAGTCCACCCCGATGTGAGTCCAGGGTCGGCGGGGAATGGGCAGTGGTTGTAACTTCCCTGCAGGTAGGCAATGGGGAGTAGTAGTGATGGCACTGACCGAGCATTCTCGGACGTACTGGACGACGTTCTTGGTCATGTTTGGCCACCAGTACTTCTGTCGGAGGAGTGAGAGGGTTCGCCTGCCTTGAAGCGAGCAAAGAATAAAGACCAGCGGGCTTGACGGGCATTAAGGCGTTTTGCACTGCGGAGGTATTGGAAAGTTTTGTGGTCGGTTAATTACTTTAAAGGGGAGTTGAGCTCCCTCGAGCCAGTGGCGCCACTCTTCGAGGGCAAGTTTAATGGCTAGTAGTTCACCATCACCAATACCATAATTTCATTCAGTAGGAGTTAATTTCCTGGAGTAGAATCCACATGGATGAAAAGCTCGAGGTTCACCAGACCATTGAGATAAAATAGCACCGACTCCTACATCGGCTGCATCGACTTCCAAAACAAAAGGCTGTGTGGGATCTGGATGTCTGAGGGTGGGTGCTGTGAGAAACTTTTGCTTGAGTAGTTCGAAGGCTTGGCGGGCATCTGCGTTCCAAGATAGTATACATTGTCCACCTTTAAAAAGGGATGAGAGGAGACTGTAGTTTTTAATGAAGCGCCGGTAGAAGTTGGCGAACCCAAAGAATCTTTGCAGCTCCTTCACCGTCTTGGGTTCTTCCCATTTAGACAGTGTCAACTTTACCAGTTTCCATGCTGACCCCATCAGCGGTGATTACGTACCTGAGGAAGGAGATAGAGGTTTTGTGGAATTTGCACTTTTCAGCTTTGAGGAATAGTTAATTCTCTCATAGACTTTGGAGGACTTGTTGGACATGGGAATGATGTTCTATTAGATTTCGGGAGTAGATCAGAATATTGTCAATGTAGACAATAGTGAAGTGGTGAAGTGGCTAGACCATAGGGCATAACTTGATATTCGTAGTGGCCAGTAGGGGTGATGAAGGCAGTTTTCCATTCGTCCCCTTCTCAGATACTAATTAAATTGTAAGCGCTTCGGAGGTCTAGCTTACTAAATATCCATGCTTCACAAAGCTCTTCTAGGGCGGCTGGTACTAGTGGTAGCGGGTAGGTGAACTTGACGGTGACATTGTTGAGTACTCGATAATCAATGCATGACCGTAAAACTCCATCCTTCTTTCCCACAAAAAAGAAACTTGTAACAGCCGGTGAAGTGGAAGGTCTGATGAACCCTTGATGAAGAGCTTCTTTGATGTAGTTTTCCATAGCTTCATGTTCAGGACAGGAAAGAGGGTAAACTCTTCCGTGTGGTAATTTAGCATCTGGCAGCAGGTTGATACTACAATCCCAGGACCGATGTGGGGGTAATTGAGTGGCTTGTTCCTTGCTGAAGACATCGAGGAAGGGAGTATAGATGGCCGGGATGGTGACAGAGGTGGAGTTGCTGGTGTTTTCAATGGTGGTAGCGTAGACGGGAAGAGAATTCAGGGTAGGTTTATGACCAGCAGGGGGAGTAAGATGACCGTAGTTCTTGCAGGCTGCGCTCCATCTAAGGATTTCTCCTGTAACCCATTCTATTTTGGGTTGGTGTTGTGCAAGCCAGGGTCTGCCAAGGATGACATCTACATTAGTCCTGGGAAGAATTAATAGAACTAACTTTTCTTGATGATTTAGCAGGGAGAGGATGGTGACTTCTTCGGTCCGCCAGGATATTTTGCCGTCGCCTAATGGTGAGTTTTGGATTGTGGTAATATGATAGTGGATTTCGTTACTCATGGAGGATATATGATGTTTGGTGATGAAATGGGATGAAATTAAGTTACCAGCCTCTCCAGAATCCACCAGAACATGTATGGGGAAAGTACGAGAATCAGCGATTAATTGGGCTTTCATATGAGGAATGTGAGAGACTGTATGGGTAAGAGTGATGTTACTCACCATTAGACGAGGCGGGCGGAAAGGGCAGGCGGAGATGAGGTAAGATGTTTCCCCACAACATAGGCAGAATCTGTTTCTGATCCGTCATTGTTTCTCAGAGGCTTCAAGACGATAGGAGTCAGTTATCATGGGTTTATCCTCCTCCTGTGGTGGTGAAGGAATTCTGGGGATGGTAACATGATCAGTAAACGAAGAAGTGGTACAGGCCAAAAGATGTTGAGAAACGCTGTTGGTTTTTTTAATAAAAGTCTCTAGATTGGCACTGTCATCGCAAATGACTATGTGTTTACGAATGTTAGGCTTTAGACCTTTACGGTTGGCTGCTAGGAGGGCCACTTGGTTCCAACCACTATTTGCGGTGAGTGCTCGGAATCGCATATTATAATCATGGATGGAGGTGTTACCTTGACGGAGAGTGATTAGTTCATTGTGTGCTGAGAGAGGGGTGAGTGAGAAAGCAAACACCTCTTTAAAGTGGCTGATGAAGATTTGACAGGTGGCCATCGCTGGACTGTGGGCATTCCAGAGAGCATCCGCCCATTGGAGGGCTTGTCCTGTGAGAAGGTACATCAAAAAAGCAATTTTTTAAATTTCATTGGGAAATTGATGAGTGTTAACCTCTAGGTAGAGAGAGCATTGCAGGAGGAAACCATTACAGGTACTCGACTCGCTGGAGTAGCTCATCGGCCAACCGAGCTTGTGATTACAGCAGGGTTAGAGCCAGCATTCAGAGGGGTGGCAGGTAAGGTTTGCCTGAGAGACTTTACCATGCTGGCGAATGGATCCGAAGCGACTCCGGTCAAAGCTTCAGTCAGAGCGGCGTTAGTCTCCATTAGCCACGGTTGTTTTGCAGGGCTGGAATCCTGTCACGCTCACACAAGGAAGACAAAGAAGGATAAACTTCAAGGTTGTTTATTCTAGTGATGCACAACAGTAGCAAGGTGAAGCAGGTGAATGGCGTTGCAGAGGGTGAGCAATCTCACACACAAACAGTTCAGCGGTTGAGTTGAGTCCATTGGTAAACACCAATATAAGAATAGTCCCTTCCCTTAAACTGGTGAATCGGTATCCATAGGGGGAGGAGAACATCCACAGAAGAGGACAGGAGAATCCAGGAGAGAAGTCGAGGAGAACCATGCATCTTTTATTCCAGCCGGTGAGTGAGTGACTGAGGTAAGTATATATAGTGCGTGGGTGATTGCAGGTGCAGGTACGAGTGATTAGTAATCAGGTGAGGGTTCACGGGTGTGGTGTGTCGTGGATGTTGAGTGAAAGCGTTGATTGGGACTGCAGGAAGGAGTCGAGGGTGTGACATTATCCTTGCTGCAGATGGTCTGTTTAATGGTTTTCTCCGTAAAAGCATATTTTTCCGTCCTTAAAAAAGCAAAAGTAGATTCAGACACGCCCTTAATGCTTTTGCGCCCTGCGCTTTAGACTTTGCGCCTAGATCGTTAAAATAGAGCCCAGTGACTCACTCATACAATCAGCACTTTTTAAACCAGTCACTGTTTCAAACAAACTGGTTGAATGAACATTCTAATGACACTGTACCCATATATTGCCTTAAGAATGTAACCTTCAATTTACAATACCTTTCACTTTTGTACAGACAGTATGAAATTGAAACTACAGTCTAGTGCAGTGATACAAAAACAATCCATCCATAATTACAAATACCACTATATCTACAGCTACTGTTGCACCTTTAAAGCCACAAACGATTAATATTCAATGTATTTAATTTCTTTTTTTGTGTGTCAGCTGTTTCAGAGAAGGTACAAAAGCATTCGTGATGCTACAAAACTGGTGATGAAAACAATATGAGGTGTGAGGAATTGTATTGCTGTGGTTATTCAGAAAGCAAAAGCAAACACAAAAGCACAAAAATATAATTTTATCCCATTTAAAAAATATTTTTCTATCACTGTTTCTTCTTACATGCCAAGATAATAACTGTAACAGTCATTTACAATAACCAGAAACTATGACATTTTGTCAGAAGCTAGAGTTACACTAGAGTTTACTAAACTTTACAATAATGTTAAACCAATAAACTCAACCTATATAACCTTACAGAGAAAAGAGATAACCAGTCAAGTACTAAAGAAAGCTCAAGTGTTTATTTATTGTAGGCTTCATCTACAATATGATGAATCACCACCATGCGAGAAATCACTCAGAAATGAAACACAATAAATTGTCTTTTTACTACCTGTTCTTTTGTTATTTTGTCCTTTGTCAGCCAGTCTTTATGATCTGTGTTTTAAAACCATCTGAGTGGATAAAGTGACAAAGCTGCGATGATTACAGTAGTATGATTTATATTCTGTTGCAGAATATCTGGGCCATAGAACTGAAACGAGAGCCTTAAAATGGAGAAATGAAAGAGAATAAAAGAGAAAATATCAGCGGCAGGAAGTCAGAATTATTCTGAGCAAATGTTCTCTGTACAATCGAGTATATACTCTCTCTCTCTCTCTCTCTCTCTCTCTCTCTCTCTCTCTCTCTCACACACACACACACACACACACACCACACACACACACACATTGAGAGGCTTTGCAGGTCTTGTAATCTCTGCAGTGGGGAGATTTCACTGCAGTTTAGTCAAGCTCAGCGTCTTCTAGTAGCCAACGCACAAAAAGAATTATACTGTAATAATAAACAAGAGATGGAGAGAAACAGAAAGAAATGATAAGATGTAACAGATTCAACAGCCACAGAATAATAGATGAAGATGGACTCCTGGACCTAAGCCAAAATGAATGGAAGGCGCGTCACACAACGTGTACCAAACATCATCCATTACTGTAATTGTGCGATGCAGCAATTTTTCCATTGTCTTCTCTATACAGAATACTAAATGCCTCTGGGGTATGATTCATAGATTCTAATCAGAATGAAGAGTTTGATAGTAGTAGTGTAATAAAGAAAGCCAGTAGACTGTGAAACTACTCTGAACTCAATTGTCCTTTACATACAGAAGCAGAAAGAAACAGATCGCATAATGTCTGTATGCATGAACTAAGTCAATGACAGCTTTGAATAATGTATGAACTGACTGTGACACAAGTGTATGTTAGTAATATTACAGACAAATTTAGTCTACTACAGGGTTCTGCTCATACTAAAGCTATGCAATATTCTGAGAATGTGGCACCATAACATACTGGATCGGGTGCGCATGGTGTCCGAAATCATAATGCCCTCATTTAATGACACGCCCTTAATGCTTTTGCGCCCTGCACTTTAGACTTTCCGCCTAGATCATTAAAATAGAGCCCTTAGTTGTTGTTTTTTTTGTCTTTGTCACTAAAATATATAACACATTTGTTGTATCATTCCTTTTTTTAAATCTTTTTTTAAAATCTATTTTAAAAAACACTTAAAATACTTCTCCATGGTGAAAAGTCACAATAAAGCTACAATATTATCTTTAAGGAATTACTAAAAAGTTTTATACCACTCTTATTTTCATGAGATAAAAAATGATGTCAATTTTGAATGACTTGAGGATTAGTAAATGATGACATCACCTGCATTGTCCATAGGAGTGTTTACAAACCTCTGGAAAGACTGACCTCAGTCCACTCACAGACAAACTCTGGTGTGCTTCAATTGAAATATTAACACAACACAGACATCTAAATGAACCAAAAGCAGGATATGATGTCACAAGATGGAATCCTAAATAAAAAAGAGACAGAATGTTCTGGATAGAAGGATGCTCTGGATAGATTCATTGGAGCCACACTGCTCTTTCAGTTGAGCAAAAGCTTTGGAAATTATATTGTTTGGTAATTTCATTTGAACAAAATACATCCTAAAAGGTTTTTAAACTTTAGGTTTTGTAAACCAGGTCTAAAAATGTCATTTCATTTTTTTTTTTTCTCCAGAACAAAAGAACCAAGAGAACCAAACTACAGTAAACGCTAAGTGATCAGATTTATAGATGAGTTTCACAATGTGTAAAATTCACTTCTTACACTATGACAGTAAATAGAAAAGACTGTTTGAACACCAACAGGAGCTGCAGAAAGTTCTCATTCAGACAGATGACACAGCAGAATCTCTGTACTAAATTACCACTGCACCACTGTGTCTGCTGAAGAGCAGCCATTACCTTATTCACAGAGAGATGTTCAGTGTTTAACATGACACAATTGGTTTGCTTTTAGACAGCAGGTTCAAAATATCAGCCTGAATTATGCATTGATCTCTGAATAAGACCTTTTTTGTATAGCAAGGATGCATTGTTGATCAAAAGTGACAGTGAATATTTTAAAATGCATTAAATCTCCTTTAAATTTATATTTATCAAATCATTTTAAAAAAATGGTTTCTATCTAAATATTTAGCAGCACAGTGCTTTACAAAATAATAATGACAGAAAACATTTACTTTTAGACACCAAGCAAATAGTAATGTTTCGCAATATTACTGCTGTTTGATTGAAAAGATCAAGCCATGTAAGAAGCAAAACATGACATTAAGCCAATTCAACAAAGCAACCAACTCTTCCCAACTCTAAAAAATATATGATCAAAACTTTTCAGCTTTTATAATGTCTGCCATATAGAAGCACCTATTTTAAAGCATTTCTATATTTCTTTTGATCCCTGCAGTGTTTCAATTTAGCAGCAAATGCTTCAGCTGATGGCCGTATCTGATCTCAGAGGCCAGTAGCTGCTCTGGCAGTCACGGCCGGCCACGTGCGATTATGTCTTAAAAGCCATCGACAGAGTAAGGACAAAGAGAAAGAGAGAGCATGAAAGAGAGGGAAGCAGAGCATGCCACACAATGCCCTCAGGGCTCTCCAGATGAGTGCGTAAGTGAAGGAAAAGCAGGATAAAAAAGGAGGAAGAGAGAGAGATGCTCAGATTTGATTAAACTGATAAAACATATAAGAATGTCAATTGATATGACTATCAATGACCTTAAACAAGGTCAAAGAGAACTGGTTGATTGTTTAAATAGTATATACTTGCTATTTCAAATTATAACAACAACAAAAAATAGCAAAAACTAAAAAAATGTTTAATTTCTATGTTTGTGAACGTATATGCCAATTCTAAAAAGTGGCTCAATTTTGTAAAATTCGTTGAAATGATGTTTAAAAATGTAAAGATTTCCTTGCACTTAGTAAATATTAACAAATATATATTTAGATGTCTCTAACACTCTCCAAAAAGTTGGGATAGAGGCAAAATACAAGTAAAAAGGTGAAAATAAAGGTAAAAATATCCAAATGAAACTGTCCACAATAAGCAGGTGACCTGGTGATACACGAGGGTTTGAAAAGAAGCAGTTCTTTGCAAGCCAAACTGGATCATGGCTTATCAGGCCCCATTTACACTAATACGATCTAGTTTTAAAATGGCGTTTTAGAACGAAAACAATCCACATCCACACTGGCGTTTCACCTAGCGTTTCTGAAAAGATCTCCGTCCACACTATACCGCTGAAAACGCACATCACACCACACAAACACACTCTGGCATGCGCTGCAGCGTATGCGGATGTCTGAGCCCCAGGCAGTAAGCAGGTGCTTTAAGTACACTTCCCCAGGTGAGAGCAGCGCACGTCGGACAGTTCATCAAGGATCTACCACTGCATCTCATCTCACTATAGTTGTTAAACATGACATTTAATTCATCTTTTCTCTATCGAACGACTCTTCTGTCTTTTGAATCTATTACTTGTTCTTAAGTAACGTGTTTTGGCTGAGCGCAAAGATAAGGTAATATATAAATTTATGTAACTACGTACACTGATTCTGCACATTTGACTGATTGTTTGCCTTTATTTATTTATGGAGATTATTGATTATTAAAACTGATATTCAGCAAAAGAGACGGGGTATGCTTCATATTTTTTCAAGAAAATGAAAGGAGGCAGTTAGGCTCTGTTTTGTTATAAATATGCATACAGTGACTATGACAATCATATAAATATTTAGCTACACGATGCCTTAACATTTTTGGTGTCTGTTAAGTTGTTAATATCAAAATGAAAATAGTATTTAGTTCCTTATCATATTTCATTTTATTGTTAAGATAGTGAAACAACATAGCCAGTGTGATGTGAATGGTGTATTATAAAGTACACTGTTCCCTTTGAAGATTTACCCTGATGTGTCCACAGGAGTTTGTTTTCCATATCAAACTTGCAAAGTCTGAACTTACAAGGAAAGGATGCAAGACTGAACTTTGTGTACTTAATATTGAAAAAAAGACCCAATCATTCGTTTTCAGATGTCTCCGTTTTCCCCCATCCACACTGACACGTAGCAGCAGCGTTTTAAAACCAAAATGGATTCTTTAGCGTTTCCAAAACGCTCCGCTTTCGGAGCTTGAAAACTCCAGGATAGTGTGGAAAACTAGCAAAACCGTAGCAAAACTAATGCGTTTTAAAACCAAAATGGATTCTTTAGCGTTTCCAAAACGCTCCGCTTTCGGAGCTTGAAAACTCCAGGATAGTGTGGAAAACTAGCAAAACCGTAGCAAAACTAATGCGTTTTAAAACTAAAATGTATTAGTGTAAACAGGGCCTCAGAGGGAGTCACACTCCAGACAAGAAGCGCCACTGTGTCATGCCATCTTTTAAAGTTTTCTATGAGTATTTACACATTGGCAGCACTTTTTGAAGTCTGTATGCAGCGAATAGAAAACTATGTAACAAAAACAATGTAATGGCGCTTCTCGTTTGGTGTGTGATGGTCTGGAGATAGTCGTTTGTCAGATGTTTTACGAAACTGTTCTTCTCTCACAGCCACCATCATTGTTATGTTTAGAGGGTACATGCAAGCAGCCCCACCTACTGCAATGAGGAGGCATTGTAGTGTTTAAAAAAAAAAAGTATAGCATCACTCAGACTTTTCTAACTTCTTTTTGCCCTCAAACGAAGAATGAAAAAGATCTCTGTTTGAAGTGTATCAGGACTGTTAAACATTACTCTGTCCCAACTTTTTTGCAATGTGCTGATGTCATCAAATTGAAAAATTGTTTATATTTTCAAAATACTATTTATTTGGTCACTGAAAACATAGGCAATCTTTTATTTGTGCTTCAATTTAAATTAGGTTAAACAGAATGAACAAATTGCATCTTATTTTATTGCATTATGCATACTTGGAATTGGGGTTGTAGTTTGGATAAAAGCATCTATACCAAATCCATGATATCCATATCAACTTATCCATGCTTACCCAGCCATCCAGAGCTTGAATCAGGCACACACATATCCGTCTCGGCACTGGGAAGAACGAAGCCCACAACGAACACTTCCACGCCATCAGACATGAGTGCCAGCCCCAGCGTGAAGAAGAGCTGCCACTGAAACCTGCCATGTCCACACTCCTGAATGATGAGCTCGTACTGCTGCGCCAGCTCCTCCTCATCTGCCTGTCTCTCATTCTCCAGCTCTCTCTGGTCTTTCAGGCCATCCGTCAGTGGCTGTCCCAGAGCCACCTGCCCGTCTCGGGCCTTCGAATCAGACGGGATCCCCTGGTACTCCCCTTCGTATATCTCGTCCTCG
Organism: Danio choprae; assembly: GCA_903798125.1. Lineage (NCBI taxonomy): Eukaryota > Metazoa > Chordata > Actinopteri > Cypriniformes > Danionidae > Danio > Danio choprae. The sequence goes on from CAIGQW010052710.1 coordinate 1,013,683, forward strand.
TCATCGTGGCCCTCAGTGGCATCACTGGATCCCTCTTCATCGTTGGCATGGTGGCCAGTGTAGTTGCCATCTGGCTGGCTGTAGTAGTCGTCGTCTTCATCCTGGAAGCGCTGGTAGGCTCGATTTTGGGAGTATTCGTCTGAGGCTCGATCCACAACTTTGTTGACTTTCTTGACAGCTTGTCTTTTGGCCTCCTTAGCAATGTCTCTGGCCCCCTTCATGAGGGAAGACGCGTCCTGTGGAGCTGTTTCATCCATGATTTAAAAAAGGGAGAAAAAGGGGTCTGTCGTCACCACTGAAGAAGAGCTTTTGCATTTATGGCTCTCATGATGCTGGGAAAAACAGAGGACATACAAAGAGGTTATTAAACACACATACAAAATATCACATAAAAAGTAACTATACAGTATAATAACTTGCTTCAGGATCTAGCTGAGTCTTGTTAATGGTTATGGATGAAAGCCTAGTTACCTAGTTGAGGATTATTATCAGGTCCTGCATTATATCATTGTACCTGATAGAGCCATGGTACGGCCACAAAGTTCCTTGAATATTATGCCAGAATGAGAGTATAGTTCCTAGCCATATCAATTGAGAAAATAGCAACTTTTCATTTTCCATTAGTCTTAGTAACTACACATTTGTCAACTATAAATAAGAAAATTATTGAAATTATGTTTTCACAGAGATGCTAATGGTCTAATGCGATTGAATGATTAATTCTAAGCTAAGCTTAGCTTAAGCTAAAAGTGCTCCAGCCAGAGCCGGAGATCAGCTGAGTGTATTCAAAAATAGTAAAACTCAACCGTTAAACTCTAGAGGAATTTTAAAATGAGTCTATTTCTTTTAAAAAAGTGTTCCATTGATAAATTATTACAGCTTAGGTCAAATTTATGAGTCTAATTGTTTAGTTTTCTTACAATTATCTGTATAATAGGGAGGATAAGGCATATCTAGGCATTTTTTTATAAAGCCCTTCAGTCTTATGCAACAACCAATAAGCCAGTCAGATAAGATTTTATTCTGCAAGAATAACCACCTAGATGTACTTTATTCCTTACTTGTTAAAAATCAATATTATAATCAATACTACAAAAATCATTACTGCAGCAGTGTTAAATACAGAATGCAATTTAGCATTCTCTGGTTTTTCATTCACTTTGTCATTTGTCTCTTGAGGATTCATGTGAACTGTAATTTGGAGCACTAATTAAAACCTTCAAAAGCTTTCAGTGACTGACATCTGTGTCCTCCATCCCCCCCCCCCCCCCCCCCCCAACCCCCAAAATTGTAATTTTTTTACTTATCTGTAGGGCTTGATTAGCTCACAGAGGTTATATAAACCCTCCGGGAGCAGGTATGAGTATAGTGAATACCCCAGAAATATTTATTGAATTTTGTGCCACATTGAAAAAAACATTTAAAAATACTTCCATATGGTGAAAAGTCACAATAAGGCTACAAAATTATCTATTACAATAATATTGTGGCACAATATATTAAAATAAAACCAATTTGCCAATTATGGGTTAGCACGATATGTGGTGTATTGAATAAATATGTGATGTCCCACTATAATAAAGCATGACATTTACACACTTGCATAAATGAGAAACATGCATATTTGTATTTGCCATATTTCTGTTGTTTTACTGTTTGTGTAGAGAGGGGGGGGGGGGAATTCAGCACAGACAATGATGAATGATTTACTTTTTAAATTGACCAATTTTAATAAATACAAAATTCAAATAAATACAAAAAATGTCAATGTAATGTCAAATGTTAGCATAAAACATGAACGAAAAAAACAACTGAAAAGCTTAAATGATATTTCACCATTTTAATGCTTTATAGATCAGTAAGCACTTCAATAATTTTCTGCTTATTTTTTTTTTTTTTACATTCTATTCAGATGATTAATATTCTATGGTCATTACCCATTCTGTAAAAAAAATGAATCAGCATAGTTATTCTGACCTGTAATTATTAAACTATTTTAAAGAACAGGTGATCATAAATTGTATTATATTTTAAATTATTAAAAGCTTTTTGCTGACATATTTGTGAAACCATAGTGGTTAAAATGTTAGAGAATGCCATGTCCCACCCCACTCCCTTTACTTAATTATTTCCAAATATAGGAGTCCAAGTCGTCTGCAGGGGAAAAAAAAAACACTGCAAATTTTGCCATATGTTTACATATTGTAATTTTTGCTTTAATGTTTCAGTTTACATTTGATTAGGCGTACAGTAGAAATAGTGAGAAGGGATAGTTCACCAAAAAATTAAAACAAATTTACCATTTATTCACCCTCAAGTGGTTCCAAACCTTTATGACTTTCCTTTTTTTCAGTTAAGACATTTTGAAAATAAATCTAGAAACCGGCAGCCATTGACATCCCAGTTTTCAGCATTCTTCAGAATATCTTCTTTTGTGTTTAACAGAAAAAAAAAATAAGTTCATCAAACATATGTGGAACAAAGATGAGTAAATGATGACAGGGTAAAATGTCCCTTTAAACATTCATTCATTCATTTTCTTTTCGGCTTAGTCCCTTTATTAGTCAGGGGTCGCCACAGCAGAATGAACCGCCAACTTATCCAGCATATGTTTTACGTCCAGCTGCAACCCATCACTGGGAAACACACATACACACTCAATCACACACATACACTACGAACAATTTAGCTTACCCAATTCACCGAAAGTGCATGTCATTGGACTGTGGGGGAAACCGGAGCACCCGGAGGAAACCCAGGCAAACACGGGGAGAACATGCAAACTCCACACAGAAATGCCAATTGACCCAGCTAAGGCTCGAACTATCTCTTTAAACATATATATGAAAATAAATGAACAAAAAAACTGCAGAATTTTGGGCAAGACTCATTAACAGCCTGCAATATTGCTCAATTTTGTAAATAAAATGACTTATGAAACACCATGTAATCATAACTCTACCGTCCTCTGATCCTAAGAAGGAGTCTATGAGACTTTACAGCAGCTAATGGATAAAAAGGGAGGCTTGTTTCACTTCCATTGTGTTCACATGCCGTTGGGAAGCTGAGTGCTCAGGCTGCGGAGTAATCCATTATTGGCCAACTCAATGGATGTGGACTGTGTGTCTGTCTGAGAGCTCTGACAGCCCCAGTGAACTGCATGATAGGCCCCTCGGTCAAGACACAGCACTTCCCCCAAACTACCTGCGTAAAGTGGACCTATGCTAACAAACGATAGACAACAGAACATCATGGAGACCATCAGCTCATATAGAAACAGAAAATGGGATTTCTGTTCGAGTACAACTACAATGTAAAAAGTGATTAGTTGACTTTACTTAAAAAAAGAGATTAAACTCGTTGCCTCATAATTATTAAGTAAACAAACTATGTACATAATTGGTCAATGGGTTTACTGACTTTTTTAAGTAAAATCAACTTGTTGCTTGCTTTTTAATCGCTTTTTGCAGTGCATGCACACAACAGCAAAAGAAAAATTCCTAATTGAAAAGCTGCATTCTCAGTGCTCTACTGATCTAGGAACAGCTTAAACTCAGAGCGGTTTAAGTACAATCAGTCGCAAGTGGACAGAAAGTAGGCCTTGCACTCTTGATAGCCTCTGTCGAAAATGATATATGGTGTTTCTGTTCACTCCGCGTTCTCCGGCGCATTGGGAGTCAGCAGGTTGACTTCTATATGCAAGAACATTATAGCATATTTGGCAGGCTGGCATGAATAACAATGATTTTAAAGGATGGGCTTTTAAATTGCACAGTGATCTGTTAAGATAAGATGGACGCCAGCGAGGGAAAAGAGTTAACATGACATTTCAGCTCAAGAACAAAAGTGATTTCAATATTTTCCATATAGTAATGCTTCTATTTTAAGGTGTGGTTATAAATAGTGGACATGTTTTATTTTAATGCACAGGTCGTGCTATAAATAAACCATTAACTACGACTATCAGCTCAATAAACTATAAATTAGCTGCTTATTAATAGTAAGTGGTGGTTTAGGTATTGGATTAGGGATGAAGAGGAAGTTCATATTTTATGAGTACTAATAAATAGTTAATATCTTAATATTAGGCAGGTAATAAGCCAGTAGTTAATAGTGTAAATTGTTACTTAAACTACACTGCAAAAAAGATATTGCTGACTTAAATCAAGTTTCCTTTTCTAGTCATCTCAATTTACATCAATCAAACTGGCTAAAAATATTAAGTTAAACTTTGTATTACTTAAAAAATGTTGAAACCTGATTAACCTAAAATAAGTTAAATCAACATAAAATATTTGTCATAATTTTTTTACAGTGTAAAGTGTTACCTAAACAGTGTTTATATATGTATTGCTACTGTATTATTTTTTTCGACTGAATTTGAGTACAATACTTCCAGAAGTGCATGGTTAATGGATGCAAACAACACAAAAAATGCTAGAATACCAAATTGCCATATTAAAATATATACAATATCAAAACGCTTTCTGTGCTTGTTTGTTTTTTTCTGTCAGTTTTGACTTTGAAAGACATCAACTGAAATGCAGACGAGAGGAAAGTCAAGCACTGTGAATAAGCCAGGTTCAATCTCCTAATGGTTCGGAGAGGACATAATCACATTAAAAAAAAGACCACTTCAAGAAGGACACTCACTAGGGCATCTTGTGCCAAGAGATTGCTTCAGGAACTGATGATATTATGGAGCAAGAGGGAAAACGAAATGTACTGGGGGAGTGTGAATAAGCTGCCTGGAAATAAAAAGAATACCAGTATTTTCTGATTTACTTTTAGACTTGGAAATAAATTGTTTGGCAATAAACGTTTAGTTTTATTATATTTCAGTTTAAAAAATGTTTGTTTATTTATGTAATTATCATATTAACGTAATAAATGTTATTATTTTTTTATTAATTAATAACAAATTAATTAATAACAAATATATTATAGGGAATATGCCACAAATTTTCTTCTTACATATTTTAAGTTGTAAAAATGAATGACATTTTTTTTCTGTGTGGCATGAATGAATGTATGAATTCCTACATAAAATTGATTGCAATTATCTCAGAGTACATTTTCTGAGAGAGTTAATTAATTTTAAAATGACATTTTTATATGCTTTTCGACTTTTCAAAATTTTTGAATATTCTGCCTAACATTAAACACGGTCAGCACAAGATGTTCTGTCTGACCAATGAGGCTGAAAATTAGTTTGACAGTCTCAATTCATCTAAATGCCACATTTGAAATTATAAAAAATATGTGGGATGACTGTATAGTATTGTAACTGACAGTGTTGATATTTTTTACCCATTCAGATATTGTATGGGCAGGCAGATGCAACATTAATTCCTCAGATTAACAGATTGAGAAAATATAAATGTTCATCTTGAGAGTGCATTTCCCACATCTCTAGAATCAGTGATACGTCAGGGTATCATAATATATATGAAGCATTGCCATGCACACTAAAGAGAAAAAAGTAGGCTTGGAGATATGAGGCTTGTTACTCTCCATCACGACAGAGCTGGCTGCTTCATTCTGCAGGTAATTCAATAAAGCCTTTTCTCAATCGAGAACAGAGCCTTCCCACCAGCATGAATGCTGTTACAGGAGCACATTCGAGTCTGAACATCAGACATGTGTTTCCAATCATGCAAACTAAATGCAAGAGAAACAAAAAAGCTCCATCGTCCTGTGGGACGTCAATCTTAAAGAACAAATTATACTGCATATTTACACAATAGTAAGTAGGCTAGTACCAAATGTAAATGAACTGATCGATGCCTAAAATACAGTCTAATGAGGCAGAGTGAAGAAGATAAAATTTCTGAAAGCAAAGATAAAATGCAGCATCACAGTCCTCAAGGATTTACAAACTCAGAGCTGTACTGTAGCGGAATGAGATTAAATCGACTAAAATGAAAAGCTCCACTTTATGGAAGAACACTGGCAACAACCATCTGAATTCATTTTCTTTTGCTTTTTTTTTTAATTTTTAGTGCAGTGGCAATCACAAAAACAGAGAATTTTCAAGATTTATGTGGATATAATGTATGGTACATGCAAACATACATCCATAAATTAGGCAACTACTAGTTGAAAAGGCTACATGAAAATTTTAGAATAAGAATATTAATATAATAATTACAATCGCCTAATTATTTAGTGATAATTGAAGCTGAATGTGTTTCCCAGCACGGTGCTGGGCTGCAGCTGGAAGGGCATCCGCTGTGTAAAACATATGCCAGAGTAGTTGATGGTTCGTTCCACTGTGGTGACCCCTGATAAATAACTGGGACTAAGCCAAAGGAAAATGAATGAATGAAGCTGAATGTATAATTCATGAGGCATAAACAGTAAAAAAAAACAAATAAATAAAGGATAAGGGAGATTTGTTATGAAGCATGAAGATGTTCTTATTGTGAAGTTAATATTTTTAAGACAACATGTCTCATAATTCACATATTCACAAATACAAGACCTACTTTGTGTTACTCAATGTAATAATAGAAGTACTATTAAAATATAATAGTGTTTGTATTGGGCAGCTGTGCAAGCTGTGTAGGCACCCTGTGTAACTGGTTAGCATGGTCCCGGTTGGACCAGGAGGTCTTTCTCTGTGGAGTTTGCATGTTCTCCCTGTGTCTTTGTGGGTTTTCCTCCAGGTGCTTCCGTTTCCCCCACACATAGATATGCGGTATAAGTGAATTTAATAAATTAAATTGGCCTGTGCTGGGTTGCACTGGAAGCTGTGTAAAACATATGTCAGAAATAAATTGACAGTTCATTCCGCTGTGCCGACCCCTGATAAATCAGAGAGTAAACTGAAGGAAAATGAGTGAGTGAGTGAGTGAGTGAGTGAGTGAGTGAGTGAGTGAGTGAGTGAGGTTTGTATATGGAGATGCAAAATGTACTCCTAATAGAATTAGCCTACCTACAATTAGATGGAAGCCATTATATTATGTAGCATTAACACTGTCCCAGATATAAAGCTTGTTGAATGCAGTAAACACATTTCACAATCTGTGAAGATTTAAAAACCTTGTGAGCCCGCCATGGCTCGTTTTATAATTTAATAATTGTTACCTCATGAGTGTCATAGCCAAGAATGAGCATTAAAAATGTGAGCATTAAAAAAGTAATTTAGTGTCTGTGTGAGTGTCTGCAGTGCTCGTGTTGCCCGCGGCGAGAGATGCGCGCGCTCTTGCACTCTTCCAGCCACCGATCAGTCGCTTTCGCTCATGTCAAAACTGACTCCAGAACAGCGCTCAGTCTCTCCCTCTCATCGCCGGACACACTCCGGTAATCATACAGTAAATCACTGAACGTAATTTATAATGAACTAATGCTTAAGACTAACCCAGTTTCATCTAAAGCACTGCTAGTTTAACGTTAGAATTTTGAAATCCTACAAGTCTGAAAAAAATAACTTTTGCTTATTGGACAACTGAGCTCTCCGTCAGTATTAACGCTGATTTGTGCATTCTTATCTTCTATGCTCTGGCAAACTAATATTAGAATGTGTTTTATCACGTACAGTACAGGCTAATGCAGCAAAACGACGAGGCGAAAGTCTGAAAGCTTTGACTCACCCTTTACGGAGCTGAGAAGATGAGATGTCGATGCTGGTTCTCCATTATGAGCCGGCCGCCGATGCTAATCAATAATCATTTATGTGTCCTGTTAAAACCGCGGTAACTAAAGCAAAAGCTGAAAGTGTTTCAGCGCTGCTGCTCTGTATCTGCAGTACTTCAAGAGAGAGAGAGAGCGCGCGCGAGAGAGAGAGAGAGAGAGAGAGAGAGAGAGAGAGAGAGAGAGAGAGAGAGAGAGAGAGTTGTAGTAATAATGCTTTGGCTTTGCGCAGAGACCTGACGGAAACACCGCGTCGTGACGTAAAGAAACCCCCTCCAAGACTCCGTGCTGCTGGATTTACGACGTGCATGTCCTACTGAAAGTCAAAATCGCCATCTCTTTGCCAGATTTGAGAAACTGGTGTGATTTAAAGGTGCATCAGCGTTTTTGCTAAAGTTTTTTAAAGGCTTTATAAAAAATTGTCATTAAAATAAAGAGTCTGAGGGGACAAAAGAAAGGTCTTCACTCTAAGTTTTTTTTAATAACATGGAGAACCAGCTGATGGTGCTGCGAAAATCCCCTTTGGAACCCTTTTGATCAACTTTTTAGAGGTTTGAGTTGATATTGAATATTGAATACAGTGAATATTGTCCCACTGTCCCACACTCTTTAAAATAAAGGTAGGCCTTTTCCCAATCTGTAAACATTTTATCGAAATGTTTCATGTAGAACAGTTTTTCTTTGGATTACTAAAATACTCTTCATACAATGAGATTAAATGATTCTTTGAAGAATCTTTGGCGAGCCATTATTTGGCGAGAATAAATAAAAATTGAGCCAAAGAAAAGGATCTTCTGTAGCATCATACGAAAACCTTTTTTGGTTCTTCTTGGAAACTTTATTTTTAGCACTGTATGCATAAATATAAAGGGCAACACAATGGTGCAGTGGGTAGTTTCACAGCAAGAAGGTCGCTGGTTCAATCCCCTGGTCAGTTGGCATTTCTGTCTGGAGTTTGCATGTTGTTCATGTGGGTTTCCTCCAGGTGCTCCGGTTTCCCTCACAGTCCAAAGACATGTGAATTGGGTAAGCTAAATTGTCCGAAGTGTATGTGTGTATATCCTGGTCCTTCCAGATAAAAGGTTCTTTATTGGCATCAAAGGTTCCATGAAGAACCTTTAACATACACACAGCAATTTTACATAAAAAATATTTGAGATTCTGTAAATGGCTGGTTGACAATGTAAATCATTCTGACAGCATGGGATGAAAACAATCAATTAGTCAAATTAAGCCATTGCTATACTGTGAATCAGAGTTCAGTTTCAAACTTCTGATTTTAAGTAGCTGAGCCTTTCGAAAAGAAGACTATGTGAAGTATTCTGTGTGTTGTATACTTTATAGAAAATGACTTTTCTGACACCCGTTTCAGTGCATTCATATCATGATACCTATGTCCTCTGCTTTCTTTCGTTGTGTGACCTTATGCTTCTGTTTCTCATTTATGACTAAGTCAAAGAGGATGATTCACCCGTTTATAGCATGAATGATTGAAAGCCAAGGAGCACTTAACTTAATGAGCCACTCTGCAATATGAAGGTCCTGCATTTAATCATTGTGGCCTCAGCTGTGACTATCAGTGGCAATTTAGCTTGTTAAATCTTTAAGAGTAACAAAAATAGAAATATATACAAGTACAATCGCATATATATATATATATATATATATATATATCTCATAATCCGTCTTCTGCTTGAAAAAAATATATTTATCTATT
>CAIGQW010052710.1:1043732-1068952 GCA_903798125.1 Danio choprae
ATATAAAAAATAATAATTAGAGTGAAAAGTTTTGGTGACATCAGAGACATGTCGAATAATGTGCATAATAGGAGCTCTTTTATGGTGGTTACTTCAGGGCACCCACAAAGATCATAGCATACTGTAAAGAAAACAGAAATGTGTAATAACATCCTACCAGCAACCTTTGTATTCCCAGAAGCAAGCAGTCCCTCATACAGGCCTTTGGATGGGCTGCTCTCTTCTATCAGCATTCCATGAAGCCAGATTAACAGCATCCTGTTCCCATGCTCCTGGAAACTGCTCGGACCTAGATAGAAAACAGTACTAGCATTTACGAGGCCTCAGGGGTTTTTATTAGGTTAGATTTACAAAAGCTTTGAAATTAATATAATTTTAGATTGATAAATGCAATACAGTCAAAAGTTTGGGATCAGTATTTATTTTGTTGAACACAGAAAGATCTACTGAAGAATGTTAGAACAAAACACTTCCATATAATTTGTTCTTTCTACGATGGATGTCAATGACTGCTACTTTCTTTCTCTCTCTGTCTGTATTGTGTTCAACAGAAGAAAGAAATTCATAAAAATATAGATTCACTTTTAATTTTTGGGTGAACTATACCTTTATTAACAGACAAGATTGGTGCTGCTGAAATGCCCTTTTTGGGTTTTATTTTGAGACTCTTTCGAGTATAAAAAAAAAGGATTATTCGAAATATCTGATCCAAAAGCATTTCTCTCTCTCTCTGACCTGTCCACTGCTCTTCAATGGCTGCCATCTGAGCATCAGTAAACTCCCAGAGCTCCGCCAGCTTCTTCCAGTCGTTGCGCTTGAGGTGTTTGTATGCGAGGTCCCACACTATATCACGCACCGGCTTCGTGTCAGGAGAGTGATCTAATTTAAACGTCAGCGGTGATTCGCTGTGAAGGCTCTCAATGGCACCTGTATTAGTCTGAAAGGGTAATCAAATAATGTCAAGCTCTGAGAAAGGCCAGATTTGCCAGGTACCGAAATTAGGTATACAGCACAGTGAATATTATTAGTCCATGTTCTCCGTTTGGAATAAACACTTTTGACATATGCAACCCTTGCACAAATAAATATGCCGTGATGACCTTTCTGAATGAAATAATGCACGCTTTAATATTGCATTACACCTCCCGCACTGGGTTTAATAGGGAATGGCTGAGGTTATAACAGCACGTGACATTTGGTGGGAGGAAAATCTGCTTCCTACTTTTTTTTTTCATTTCAGATTGCTTTGGCCAGCATTAAACGATGGTCTTAGATTTATCAGTTTAACTTCTTTCAAATGGATGTAACGTTTCTATTATGTATAAGGTCAAATTTACACCCAATTTTATTAGTATTTTAAAAACCAAATGTGTGACCCTAGACCACAAAACCAGTCTTAGGTGTCTTTTTTTTTTTTTTTTTACAACACCTGAATAAATATTATTAAATAAATAGTAAACATATTTAATAATATTTATATTATTAAATAAGTATATAAGTATATTATTATTTTATTATTTATAAAATATTAAAATATTTCCATTATTGCATAGTTTGATACAATAGGACATGATTTGGTCAATATGCAACTAATTGAAAATCAGGAATATGAGTTTCATAAAATAAAAAAACTGAAAATTGGGTTTAAAGTTGTCCAAATTAAGTTTATAGTAATGCACATTACTAGTTAAAAATTAAGATATGTATGATAAGAAATTTACAAAACTATCTTCATGATGTTTGCTTAATATCCTAACAAATTACAGCATGAAAAAAAACTCAAATCAGCATAAACAAAATAATAATATTGACCAAAAAAATAGCTAAAAAAATACATTTTCGTGGTCCAGGGCCACATTGTTTTTGTGATGCCTTCTGTTTTTTTATTTATAAATTCCCTGTATTTACAGTATTATGTACACTGACAATTCTGTCAAGAATGTTCTTGTGATTGTTGAATTTAAATTTAGTTAACTGGAGTACTACTTTAGTCATTTTAGAAATGAATAAAGAAAAAAAGTAAAATACCCACAATTTGGAAACTGTCCTTCCATTTGAAATATCTCTCAGCTTTGACGATCATGTCCACAATAATCACCATGTTCCCTCTTGCCGCCACTCCAAGAGCTGTTTTATTTTGCTGTGAAACAAAATAGAAAGTATAAAAATACCTTCTCCTACATGGTCTGCTTTTAAGCCATTGGTGGCTCTGTAAAATGTCAGATACGCTCTGTCACCCTGTCCCGAATCTGCAGATCCACCCCGGCTTTCAGAATCATCTCGACCACATCCACCTTCCCCATCTCAGCGGCGATATGGAGCGCAGTCTGACCCATCTGAGTGTGTTGAATCAATAAGAAAAGGCTGAAACACGTGCATGCGGTGACAAAAATCTTCTTACAAAAAAAGATGGCTGAAAGTAGATACCGCACATGATCTGTTAGGTTTGGATCACAGCCAGCCTCCAGTAAGGTGTGGATTACTGGAATATGACAGTTCTTCACTGCTAGATGGAATGAAGTTTGCATTTGCTGAAATGATAAATCGGTCACTAAATCAACCTCGATGGTTTAACCCAGTGGTTCCCAACCTGGAAGTTGGGACCCCAACTATTTATAAGGGGTCAACACCAAACTCACTAGTATTAAAAATGAAGCAGATGCCAATTTGGTGATAAACCAAATTCAACATGGTTAATATTACAGTTCTAATAATCATGGTAACACTTTAGTTTAAAGAGCTCCTATTATGTGTTATAAAAAATCATATTTTGTTTTTGGGGGTCTCCAACAACAGGCTGATATGCATGCAAGGTCAAAAAACATGTTCATTGTCTTATAATATGCATTTATTTTTGCCCAATTATCCCAACGACTCCCATATGTTCAGTGATTCATTTGTTCTCAAACCCCTCCTTTGCAAGAGGCTACTCTGCGCTGATTGGTCCGATTACCCAGTCTGTTGTGATTGGACGACTGCGTTCAGTGTGAGACGGAGAGAAATGCCCAGCACGGTTATGAGCATGTGTGAGCGCGATGCAGGAATGCATTAAAGCAGTGAAGTTAAACACCAGTATATACTCTATTCTTAACCACAACCCCAAGTAATAACAACACACATTCAGTATTAATCCACACAGTGGCAAAAGTTTAACTATTTTTAAAATTGACTGCGCCACGCGTGTGAGGAACAGATGATGGTGGCCATAGCAACATACAGCAGGAGATCGCGAACACAACACGCATTTAAATCGGTAAAGGAAGAAGCATGCGTTGCATTTTTAACGTGGTTTTGGACGCGATATGTGGATAGCCCATACAGATTTAACATGAGAGATACATTTCAAGCACTGATCTATCAAACAGATACCTGATTACAAGCCGCGCAGAGCGATTACAAGTTACAACACAATATTAAATGCATATTTTGAAGACTACAGAAAACGGCAACCATTTTAAGCACACTTCACGTTGTGTAGGAAGGAGAAACTTACAGGATCTGGAGGATGAAGAAACTGGTCCATACAAACTGTGTAACAGTTACTGACAAAGTCCCATACATTAGTATTCTTTGCTGATCTTTCCTTTAATAACAAACGGCCGGCGAATCCCGGGCTGCAGGGTAGGTTATTGTAGCAATCATCAGAAAAATGACAGGAACAAAAAGCACACGGTTGGCTATACTGTGGTGTTGTTGTGAAAATAAACTTTAATCCTTTATTCCTCACAGCCAAGTGTCTGGCCATCTCTCAGTGATGGTAATCTTCGTGTCATGATCAATCCCATGATCCCTTGCACTCCGCTAGTGTTTGAAGGGAAAGGCGCGTTCACGTTTTACCGGATCCGGCAGTTCATATTTGGTATTGTTTCATGTCAATGTAGATACGAACAGGCAAAAGATCCGGACGAATGAAGAATCATTTAAACGACTCTTTCGAATCTTTTATTACAAAAATCTATATTTTTAAACAAGGTGCATTTTCAGATTTAACCCTCAGCTGGATGTTTTCATTCACTTAGAGCTGTGTTACACACTGCATGGAAGCTCATTTTCAAAAACCCATAATAGGGGCTCTTTAAGTACCAATTCCTGTCTCTTATTAAGATATTGGCTGTTTATTAGTATTTATAAATGACATATATTTGTATGATCTTATTCTACATCCCAATACCTAAAGGCTGCTGGTACCTTAACAACTATTAATAAGCAGCTAATTATTGGGTAACAATTTAAAATAATGGTCCATTAGTTAATGTTAGCTAATGTATTTACTAGCAACAAACAATTAGTAATACATTTATTACAGTATTTATGAATCTTTGTTGACATTAATGTTATTTAAGTTAAATAATGTTAATTCAATGTGAATTAACTAATGTTAACAAGCCCAACTTTGGATTTTAATAATGCATTAGTTCATGCTGAACTAAGATTATTCAAACTTAGTCAATGTAAGTAAATACATGAACTAACATTAACTAATGGGCCATTTTTCCTAAAGTGTTACCGTTTATTGAGCTAAAAGTCAAAGTTAATGGTTTGTTGATAGCAAGAACTGTACCTTAATATAAAGTGTGACCGTCCAATCACAGTAACTTTTGAAAAGTAAATTATGTCCATCATTAATCAAAGTTAACAACAGTCGCAGCATGCAGTCTATGGTTGGTTCATGTAAAAATAGGAATCTACATTTTCATTCAGACTGTCTGGAGTTTTTCTTCAAACCATAGTTGGTTTAGAAGAACAAAGTTAGACTGAGATTTAGGCATTATAGCAAATATTTAACAAAAATTAACATGTTGTGCATAAACTGTGCATTGCTAGGTTGTTTAAATGCTCAATATTGGAACAATGATGGGCCTCACGGTGGCACAGTGGGTAGCACGATCGCCTCACAGCAAGAAGGTCGCTGGTTCGAGCCTCGGCTGGGTCAGTTGGCGTTTCTGTGTAGAGTTTGCATGTTCTCCCCGTGTTGGCGTGGGTTTCCTCCGGGTGCTCCGGTTTCCCCCACAAGTCCACAGACATGCGGAATAGGTGAATTGGGTAAGCTAAATTGTCTGTAGTGTATGAGTGTGAATGGGTGTGTATGGATGTTTCCCAGTGATGGGTTGCAGCTGGAAGGGCATCCGCTGCGTAAAACACATGCTGGATAAGTTGGCGGTTCATTCCGCTGTGGCGACCCCAGATTAATAAAGGGACTAAGCCGAAAAGAAAATGAATGAATGAATGGAAAAATTATTCATTTTAATCAGTTTATTTAAATACACCAACCTGTTTTATTTATTTTTTATATTTATTAAATCACCATTTTGAATTTAGTACAAAAAGCCCAGAAGGGAAAGTGTGATGCTTGAAAAGTAAATTATTTATTCATTATTGACTTCATTATTCATTTATTCATTATTCTTATTCTTGCCAAAGCCACATATAATATTGTAAATTATTAATAAAATTCCTGATATGTCATGTTGTACTTTGCAGCGGCCATTACTATATTTTCAGGATTATTTGACGAATAGAAGAAAAGTATTTATTTCAATTAATTAAATCAGATAATAAATGTCCTAATTGAATGCATCTTTGCTACACAACCTACATCTACAGACTGACTAGCCAATAAAAATGCAACATGAAATGGCAAATTGATCAAAATGACACGATAATAAAGCTGAAATACCAAGAAGTTGAAAATAACAAAGTAATTCCAGCATAAGAAGAAGATTGTGTGGAGTTGTGGCAGCTGCGGATTTTTGTCCAACGTGATTCATCTTGCTCTATTTGCTCTATTATTTTCACTAGATCCTACTAACAATCTTTTACTATTTTACACCAACCAATTTAATATATTTAATTATTTTATGGTTTTCCAAAATGTCGTACCAAAGATTATTGCACGTTGTGATTTGTAATGCTCTTATCAAATTATTGAAATCACAGTCCGTAGAAATATTTAAAGCATCAAAACTTCAGGCAGCAGGAAAATAAAGAGCATTTGTTGAAAATTTCTTACCTGATTCTGAGCATTAATTTGGGCTCCACTGTTGATGAGGAGTTGGACGATCTGAAAGTCACCCCTCTCACAGACTGGATGTAGAGGGCTGTTTCTGCTCTGAAAATGACCACAAATAATCATTCTCTTAGAAGCATGACTGAATCCACCTTTAAAAATAAAGGTTCTTTATTGGCATTGTAAGGTCCAGCCAGTTAGTCCAACGACGGTGTCTACTGGTGGATGAAGGTTTACTGCCTGTTCGGTCTTTCCAGTGCACAATGTTAATTTACTTTAAATCTAACTCATATCTGACTCCAATTTTAATATGAGTTGGTTTAGACTATTAATATATTTATCCTCGATTTATCTGACTCCAATCATAAAACATTGATAAGATTATTTTGTTTCTTTTAATCTTACTTTAGAATATGATTGAATCTCTTAGATTCGTTATTGTATATTATTCTCGTTCATTCGGATTCCTATAACATCCTGAGTCTTGTACCGTCCGAGTGAACAATCTCTTAGTCACTAAACAGAGGCGAATAACCACTATTCTAAAAGGGCAGAACCCTACTTACTCAGTTTAGAATATTTTTGTGTGGTCCCCATAGATCTGCTAATATATAACTAAATCAAAACTATTTAATCATACCATGATCATTACTATAGAATCAAGCAGACCAATTTACTTAAACTATTAGTAACTTTGAATAATCACCATATGATTTAAATAGTATTATAAGTTTAGAGATGAAGGCCTACCCACATTTAGACTGGTCTCAACAATACTTTGTTGTTCTAAATAGAAAACCCATTATTGGCCAGTCTAAGTATACTTCAATTAATGCCAATGTGTTAGTCGGAGCTCTAAGAACATCGTATAGCGTGCCACACTGCTCCGTCTATCGTGTTTTAGTCCGTTACTAACCTGTACAGGGGCTTGTGGTGTTATGGACTTAACGTAATCTACTAGAGATAATAACACGAAATCTGTTTGAATAATTCAAAACATAATTTATTAGTCAGGTAAATGTCTATTATGCCAATTCATTCAGTCAAGTCATAAATGATCAATACAAAACATCAAATTCTCAAAGAGCTCCACACTATGGGCTAATCTGGTTACAGAATCGCCCTGAACTTCTTGACACTTTCCCTTAAATAGTCAAACCAAGAATCTCCTTCAATGAGGGGTATGTGTGGAACATCAAAAGGCATTTGCATTTAGTGGCATGTTAGATTTGAAGAGTTACTGCCTATAGGGAACAAACGATAATTTGAATAGAAGCCCCTAGGTAAAGGCACACCCTTTGCAGTGGTTCAAAAGATACCTGAAGTTATATATCTATTGTTTTGATTATGTCTATTTCGGATGGAATGAGACCATTGTACCAGTCGCACTGAGACATTTCAAATGATATCAAACATGTCACTTGGATTGATATAGAACATTCATATTTTGAGATGACCATTCTGTTTGAGTTGGATGAAGAGGAGGGTGAGCAAACAGAAGGGAGTGCGGGAGATGCTTCAAATGTAAATGAAGGAAAGGAGAGGAGTGAATTTTTCCACATTCCCACCTGGTGGGGTGTGGAGCCAGCCCATGCTTGTATTGTCAAAGACATCAAAGTATCTGTGGTATCTCAAATCTTACAGCATCAATGACTCTATGAAGAGGATTAGTTCACCAAAAAATAAAATAAAAAAATAAAACCCTGTCATCAAAGTTCACCACAAATTAAGATATTTTAGATGAAATCTGAGAGCTCCCTCATCCTCCATAGACAGCAATGATTCCAAGACAATCAACGTCTAGAAAAGGAACCAAAAACATTGTCAAAACATTCCTTGTGACTTCAGTGGTTCAACTTTATTCATTAAAAACTCCACAAATACTTGCATGCGCCCAAAATAATTATTATATGTATATATAAACAACTTTTTCTCCAGTGTCTTCAATTTCAGCTTTGTTTACAGGTTTTGTTGATAAAGGTTGTTGTTGAATAAAAGGTTTTGGAGCTTCGTAGGATTACTGTTGAACCCCTCAAGTCACATGGAATATTTTGACAAAGTTCCTTTTCTGGGCTTTGAAAGTCTCTGTACCGTTGCTGTCTATGAAGGATGAGAGAGCTCTCAGAATTCATCTAAAATATTGTAGTTTGTGTTACAAAGATCTTAGGAGATTGGAATCCTGGAAACTACATTGGCCGTAGTGTACGAGTGTGTGTGAATCAGAGAGAGTGTATGGGTGTTTCCCAGCAATACAGTAGGTTGCCAGAGTATGCACATATGCCAGAGTAATTGGTGGTTCATGTATTTCATTTTTGGGGTGAACAAATCCTTTCATTCGTTCTACAAAAGGTTTTTTACAGTAGGAAGATGATTGGATTATTCCAAGAATGTTTGTTTATGGAACAAAGGCTTTTTTGGTTTATCTTATCATCTTTTTTTAAGTGCATGTTTATACCACTTTCACTGATGGAAGAGACTATTGAGCTCATTATTCAGTGGTACCTCTACAATAGGACATTTAAAACATAGGCAGCACGTACCAAGGTGAAGATGTTTGGGTCACACTGTGCCTCCAGCAGGGTTTGTACACAGTCTTCATGAGCTCCATCTGCAGCCAAATACAAAGCAGTCTGTCCAGCCTACCCACGCGCACGCACACACACACACAAATACAGCAGTTTTCTCTCTCATGCCTCAACTGTGTGTTTCTGGTACAAGCAGGTGTTTTACAGTCAATAAGGCAGCTTTATACCTGGTTGACCTCATTGCGAATGTGAAAGTGTTCTAGAAGTAGCTGCAGTGCTTCACGTTGACCGTGTTTCGCTGCCAGATGCAGAGGTGTGTCTCCAACCTGTCGACCAGAAGGGAATTACAATCAAAGCATGGTTTTGCTGAAAAGAAATTACAGCTGCAACTTTTGTTAAAGGGATAGTTCACCCTAAAAGGAAAAAAAAATGGCATCATTTGTTTCAAACCTGTATGAGTTTCTTTCTTCTGTTGAACACAAAGATATACTGAAGAATGATGAGAAAAACAGCCATTGACTTCCATTGTATTTTTGTTCCTACTATGGGTGTTTTTCCAATAGTCTTCAGAATGTCTTCTTCTTTTGTTTTTTAAATATACACTCAACAGCAATAAACTTTAAGCGCTCGCACTACAAATAAAGAAGAAGATCACATATGCAAATGTTTTCTCGCGGCAGATCGTTGATACCCTGTCACTGTCATTTATTTCAGTGTTTCTCAATCACGTTCTTGGAGGACCACCAGCTCTGCACATTTTCCGGGTCTCCTTAACCAAACGCACCTGATTCAGATCCACCCCCACCCCACACAGATTTATTTGATCCACTTCTGATCTGCCCCTCTGCATATGTGCTCGTCTTGTCTAGATCCCCTTCGCCGCTGGAGACAGAATGTTATGAAAAGGTTATTTTCAGCTTCTCAGACACACAGAGCATTTATAAAGGTATATACATGTTAAAGGTATTACAATACAACGGTCTGCTTATTCTGTTGCGATTTGCACTGGTTTACATGGTGCGCTCCTACGTTTAACCACAAACATGTCAGACTGCAAAATTCCAGAGACCGAAGGCTATAACTTTTTTTTCTTTTTTAGGTTTGCAGATATTAAGGGAGCAAACAAAGAATACATTTATAAACAAAGATATGCCAAATGCATAAACCTTACGGACAAAGCAGACCACCGAACCCAAGTGTAACACGATGATGAGTGAGAGTTTATAAGATTTGCTATAAACCTTAGTGCTCCATGATAAACAGTGTCAGATGCATGAAAGCGCTGGAAAGGCATATACATTTTCAATTTTGTGTGAACTATCCCTTTTAACTAAATGAGCAATAAATGGACCTGATTTTCCTCCATGGTGGACATGTTGTAATGCTCTTCCATCAGCATCTGGAGCATGGGAACACAGCCGTGTGCTGCGGCCAAGACAAAAGGCCTGTTACCAAACTGATAGAAAAACAACATGTCAACCTTTGTGTTTGACACTTTTGGGAGTTTTAATGTTGATAACATTCTTTTTTTGACAATCTAAGTCTTACACAATGACATTTCACATTCTTGTTTCTGTTCTGAGATGAGCTGAGGTTTTCTTACTTGTTCTTCTTTGTCCAGTTCTCCCATCTGCAGGTCATCAATGATGTACGCTACAATATCAGTGTGATTGTTCATGGCAGCGCAGTGCAACATGTTCAGACCTTCCTGAACACACAATCACTTTCATTAGGATATAAAACTATTAGGAATAAGCTATATGAGATGTTACACAATTATAATGTTACTCACTATATCAACTACAGTGTAATTCCAATGAAAAACAAATATGACTTACATCACTTTGAATACATTCATTTTCCTTTAGTCCCTTAGTCCCTTTATTAATCTGGGGTCGCCACAGGGGAATAAACCGCCAACTTATCCAGCATATGTTTTACACAGCGGATGCCCTTCTAGCTGCAACCCAGTACTGGGAAACATCCATACACACTCATTCACATACACTAACCCTATTTACAATATTTAAATCTTAAGGAGTAAAGATTGGTGGAGGCTATTGTTCAGGTTCATAATAAGTGTCAAAAAGTTCAATAAATATGAGTTCATGTAATAAACCGATGGTTAATTTTCATTTGCATACAATCAATATGTACTTAAGACAAGTGGTGTTGAAGCAACACACTGTAGAAATGTAACAGCTGAAGCAGATTATATTAGTTTAAGTTAAAGGTCATGAAGATATTCATGGTGACACGAACAGACCTTACGATTCAGATCAGAATGTTTAAATTGAGTTATTAGTGTATTCTGTCTGTAAATATACAGTATGGTCAAAGAAAAAAAAAACCCAATAAAACAAACAAAAAGAACAACAAAAGTGCAATATTGTAAAAAGTAGTAAAATAGACATTTAAATGCAGCTTTAAATGTCCCTTTTTCATACATCACAATGAGTTATATTTAATGTAATAGTTTTTTTTTTTTTTATTTAATTTAATTGTTTAACACTTTTTTTTTTTGCCACTATCCTTCATTAGTTTTTACTCATTTGTGACCCTGGACCACAAAATCAGATTGAGAAATTTACCTGACATGAAATTGCATAACATGAAACTTCATTTGAAATCTGAATAAATAAGTGTCCCACTGATGTATGGTTTGTTACGATGGGACAATATTTGACCAAGACACAACTGTTTGAAAATCTGAAGGTTCAAGGAAATCAAATTATTGAGAGAATTGCCTTTGAAGTTGTTTCCAAAGTAAGCTCTTAGAAATGCATATTACTACTTTTCCACCCTTTTGTCAGCCCTTCTCCACCCATATATTCATATGAGAGGGCTTAGATCTGAAGACAAACTCCTCCTTCAGATTCCCAGAACCCGTCTGAAGACGAGAGGCAGCAGAGCTTTTAAAGCAGCCAGTCCCAATTTGTGGAATAATCTTCCTGGCCATATTAGAACAGTACTTTATTTGAGTTCACATCCTCCCTCAAAACACTTATTTTTAGTGGATTTTAATATGTGATGTCTTAGTATGTGATTTTATTTTGCCCTCAAATTAGTTGTTGATCAATTTGATCTATTTGAGCTTTACAGCACTTTTTAAAAATAAACTTCACTATATAAACTTTTTTTTTTTTTTAAAGTTTTTATATATTTACAGTAAGAACTATACAACATGTTTTAATTGAACATGAGCTTTACCTAATATTCTAATGTTTATTGTCTAGTGTTTGGCAAAAAAAGAAGATCATTTTAACTCATAAAATGTATTTTTGGCCATTCTGACAAATATACGTGTAACAAAGTATTAGTTCTCCCAAAAATGAAACCTTTCTCATTACTGACTCAATCTCAAATTTAGACTCAAATCTAAAGAGTTTCTTTCTTCTGTTGAACCCAAAAGAAGATATTTTGAAGAAATCCGATAAGCTGTAACAATTAACTTCTATGTAGGTAAAACTTATGTAAGTAAATAGTTACACTTTTTTCTTCACTCTTATTATGTTTAACAGAAAGAGTTTTGTGGTCCAGGGTCACATTTAATAGTTATTTAAAATATAATACTTTTTTTTTTGTTTTTTTTGGCCACTTATATCATATATTTTAATAAGTACAGGTCTGAATAAGTATGTTCATTCCCCCCATTATTATATAATGGAATAGAATATTGTTTCACCCATATTGTGACAAAAAAATAAAGTTGACACTTAAGACAACCTGGGTTTAATATGCTTTTTATGTAGGAGATGCTTTGTTGATCAGTGACATTTTTAAAGCAAACACCTCACCGTATTTTCAATGCTTTGGTCGGCTCCACCTTGCACAAGTAGCTTGAGGATTTCTAAACTCCCAAACCATGCAGCTAAGTGAACAGCAGTCAGTCCGTGCTGCAGAAACACACCATCAATACTTTATTGACATTATGGGAAACAGTGTCAATCATTAATGTTTGGGCAAACACACCTTATCTTGTAGATCTAGTTTGGCTCTCCTTCGAAGGAGCACATCAACAGCTTCCACGTTTCTGCAGGCCACCGCGTAATGAAGAGCAGTTCGACCGTGCTGAAACCAGAAACAACACAAACAACAAGCTCGACAAATCCTGCCCTTACAGTAACGCTTATTAAACCAAGACTGTGAACTTAGTTTTTAGATAATTCTTGCTTTTATTTAAAGGGAATCAATAATTAAAAAGATTAATGGACATGTCGATATTGATTAATATTATTGAACATTCACAATATTGTTACTGTGGACACAAAATACTGTGATTAATTATTTCTTATGTTGGCCTTTTATGAATCTTTATTTTTTTTATTCTGTTTATGCATCTTTTTACACCCCATAATGCTATGTGTAAATTATAGGAGCAACTTTTGTAACTGTAAACAGTCAATAAAATGTTTGTAACTATCGCAACAAGAAAGTCTGATACCGTCAGATGCCTAAAATGGATTTTGAGGAAATAAAGAAAAGAAAAAGTACTTTTTGTAATTATTTTCAACAGTTTTTAACTTCTTGATGCCTTTTAAAATATGAATATGAATGAATATGTGCAGTTGTGACCCTGGACCAGATAACCAGTTTTGAGTTGCGTGTGTATTTTTGGGTCAAAATTATAGATTTTTCTTTTATGCCAAAAATTCAACTATTAAGTAAAAATCTAGTTTTTTGATTATTAATGCACTGAACTTCTGGATTATCTTGAGATTTTCAAATAAATGTATCAATAACACACTGTACATCAATGGAAAGACTTTCAGTTGTTGTATAGGCAAAATCTGTAAAAACTGACACTTACGGCTGAAATTGTGGTTCAGGGGTCACATTATGTTACACAAACTGACCAAATGTTTGGTCAAATTCAAAATGAATTCTTTTATAGTGTAAAACAGCTGAGAAAGCTGCTTCAGTTAATTGACGGTGATGATGTCAGACAAGTCTAACTAACATCTGATTTAACTTACACGAAACACGAACAGTTAAACAGAGCAGCATCAATACCAAATATTCAGGTGGACAGTTTGACCATTATTGGCCGTCTATGTCAGTAACTACGGTGGTTTTACGGCCCTACATTGCCCTACATTAATCAGATATTGAAGTGTGTCAAGAGTATGAGCAGTTTATTGACATACCACATTCTTGGCATTGACATTAACGCCTCTTCCGAGAAGCTTCATTCCCTCCACGTCATTTCTCTTTGCTGCTTCTATAAAGTCTTTCTCAGTTTCCAGCACTGTAGGTCAAACAATCAGTTAAACAGACTAGCTTCACACATATCTATTACAGAGGACCTATTATGGCTCTTTTACAAGATGTAAAATAAGTCCCTAGAGTGTGTATGTGTAGTTTCAGTTCAAAATACCTTGCAGATAATGTTTTTTAACTCTTTGAAACAGCCCCTTTTAGGCTTTGATCCTAATTGTGCCATTTTGGTGACTGTCGCTTTAAATTCAAATGAGATTGTGCACTTTTAGAAAGTGGGCAGAGCTACAAATGCCTGGGTGTCAGCATAGTGGCAGATTCAAAGACTAACGTCTTATGCTAATGAGGGAGAGATCGTCACTAATGGGTGGGGTTTTCTCCCTCTGATGACACGTACAACGGGAGAATGTCAATCAAAGTCTTTCTGCAGACTGTTTTTATAAAGTGTGATTATAAAAAATATATTTAATTAATTTTTACAATTAGAGACTGGATATATTTACAAACTGTTGCCACACAACTATGTTTAAACCCCTTATAAATGTGACTTTTGCATAATAGGTCCCCCTTTAAAATGGAACCTAAAATATCGTGATTTGTTTTGATTCAACATTGGGTTAACTCACATTATGTATCCCAGTGTATTTTTAGGGCGTTTAATGATATTTAGTGATATTATAACTACAAGAAAAAATAAGTGACTTATTATTAAAGTAAATACTTTTTTATTTGGTGTTTAGAGAGATGTGCAAATACCATGGAGTACAGTTTGTTTTAGGCGTTGACTTAGAGGATTGCTGGAAGACATCATGTCAAAAGTGTGATGAATGTAAGACAGGCCTGCATAACACTCTATACAGCTTATGCGTTATTTTAATAGAAACAAATATTCCAGGTTTAATACGCGACTCTGAAAGCACACGTACGTGTGAGGTCTATTTGATGCTCGTGTTTACATCTGGAAGACATTTAGAATGTATGCTATAGCCTGTTCACACACCTCTTAAAGATGCTTATCAGACATAATCTATAAAATACATCTTACACACATGTATCAGAATCAGAAAGAGCTTTATTGCCAGGTATGTTCACACATACGAGGAATTTGCTTTCGTGACAGAATCTTCTACAGTGCAACAGAATTACAGAGATAGGACAAAAAAAAATGATAATAAATATATTTTAAAAATAGACAAAAAACAAAAAATTTAGATTTCTTTTTCTTTAAACAGAGGTTATGTTTAGGCAAACTGAAACTTTTTTGGTCATTTTAACGCAGAAATGATTATGTATCAATTTAAAGCGCATGATTTATGATTCTTGAATTTAAAATCAGTTTTAAAATTAACGTGTGAACTGGAACAAAATATAAATAAAACATTTTGGGCCTGAATTAAGAGAACTAAGTTTAGCTTTTACAATTATAGAAAGTTTAAAAAAGTATAGAATTAGTCAAATTGGATAGAACTTTGCAAATAAATATTATTTCTACACACAGTTAACATTTTGTTGCCGTTATATCATTAAAATAGATTGGCCTCACGGATGTACATTGCAAATACCTCAACCTGAATTTGATTTAATTTCGAATTTTATTCCACAAATGCTGCTCACTTTTCTAAACTTATATTATTCCTTTAAATTGACAATATATGGGGAAATGATATTTGCGTGTCCTATGACAACGATCATAATCCAGAACATATAAGCCGTATTTATTGAGCACAACCTGTTCCTCAAATTACCTGATATATCAGCGTGTACATTTTTAGCAATTAAGTGTAAAACAAAAACACTGTTAGCAGTATCAAGCAGGAAGGTACTCACACATCTCTTTATTGTCATAACCTCCATCTTCTCCCATGTCCTTCGGCAGTATAAATTCAGTGAAACCTTTACCGTGGTCTGTTTTTAGCCATGTTTTGGGATTAACGTTCTCTTTCTTCCAGGCAGGCTGCTTCAGAATGTAGTCTTTTAGGGCTTGAGCTTTCCTCTCCATTGTACTGTACTGCTTGCACAAGCTCTTTGCTTTGGAGGCTCGTGTACTGTAAAATACTCCAGGTTTTGTTTGCATTGAGAGCTCACACCCAAAGACATGCGCTCTTAGTTAGATTCAAGTACTGATTGTGTTCTGTGTTATCATACGGGTATTATACTCTTACTTAAGATGCCACTTTTTCATACAGAGTTAGGTCTGCATTCTCTAAGTATGCTCCATATGTATGGAATGAGCTTACTACATAAGATATACTACATATAGAATCTGTACCATCTATTGCTTCATTTAAAAATATTAAATCTTTTTAGAACA
Source organism: Danio choprae (assembly GCA_903798125.1). Classification (NCBI taxonomy): domain Eukaryota; kingdom Metazoa; phylum Chordata; class Actinopteri; order Cypriniformes; family Danionidae; genus Danio; species Danio choprae. The sequence continues at coordinate 1,059,793 of CAIGQW010052710.1, forward strand.
GTGCACATGTTTTAAAAATTGGTTATGGTTCATATTATTTTTGTGTGTGTCTGTGTTGTGATGTGTATTTTTCGGTAACTCCTATGTTGCCTGTCTTGACCAGGACTCCCTGGTAGAAGAGATTGTATCTCAATGGGACTTTCCTGGTTAAATAAGTAAATAAAAATGTATGAATAATATGATTTAATAAATTACTTTTTATAAACAGCAAAAACACGTTAACGAGTGACATTAAAGATATCTTAGTAAAGCTTTTAGTTGCTATTTGAAATTTGTAAAATGGGAAAAGAAAGGCTAAATATGCAACAACAAGGACCTGATAAATGTATATCCTTTAAAAGACACGCCATTATATGAAATTAAGTAGAAAGCCTTTTTTTTATTCTTTTATCCCCCCACAATAATGTTTGGTGCAAAATATATGATACATTTATACAATTCTGAATGTATACAATTATGATAACTGTGTATTTCCATTATTTTAGTAATTCTTTTGTCATGTCTATAAAGTGCTTTGAGCATCTAACATTAAATGGTCATTTGCATTTATGTAAATAATAAAAAAATATTAAATTCTTAAATAAGGTATCGACTTCTTAAGTTATAATCATAAAAAAGGCAATTGAGAAAGCATAATTATGAAGCATTTTTTCCACCACACAAATATTCAATAATAAATACAAAAATGACCAAAATAGACCTTAATCTTCAGGAATTTGCCTAAATGGCATCTTATTACATTTCTGCTTTTCTTCATCATATATTAATCTTCAGTCTGCATATTTCTTACTTGCTCCATCAACATTATTCCCTGAAGTGAATCCGGCAAAGTCCTCACGGATTATCATGTCTCTTCTTCATATTTTCATGGATATGGTCTGTCTGGATATGTAGCAGAATTAGACATTCTGTCTGGCGTTTCCTCGGAAGAATTTGTCGATTGTGTGTTTTGTGCTCAACACTTTGGTTTTCTTTGAGGGAGGAAGAGGAGACGATCCTCGTCTGTAGTTAAAATGAACATAGAGAAACCATGATGAGACACAAAAATGATAGAAATTCCCATTCAACAATTTGGGGTTGTTAAGATTGGTAAATGTTTTTTGAAGCAGACTCTAAAATACAGTAATATTATAGAATACTATAACAGATTCAAATACTGTTTTTAAACTTAATACGTTTAAGAATGTGATTTATTTCTTTGATGGTAAAACTGAAATTTGTGCATCATTACTGCAGTCTTCAGTATGATTCATGTATGAAATCAGTCTAATAAGCATGTTTGTTGCTCAAGAAACATTTCTTATTTTTACAGATGTATACAGAAGGGCAGAGCTGCTAATATTATTTATTTATTATAATTATGATCAGTTTCAGTTATTTCTGATGGATAGAAAAAAATAGAAAAATAAAACAGCATTTATTTGAAATAGATTTTCATATCTTATAAATATGTTCATATCTTGGAAGAAACTGATTAATTTTTTTCATATTCTACAAATACAATACTAGCAATAAATCAAATTGATTTGAATATAATTTAATCAATTATTAGCTTTTCATCAAATATACAAATACAATTAGGAAAACACTGCTATAGTGTAGTGTGTTGTGCAGTTCATATTGTTGATAAAGGATGGAATACATTTTCTTTATCAATATATTATGGTTATCCTATTTGAGTCGACGTGATGACAATGAGTGAAGTCAAAAGTAATCTTAAGTAACTTGGACTTGTCATAAGGCACTTACAAATTGTTTCTATTTTGTTGGTCTGACTGCTTCTTTTGTTCTTTTCATTCTTTGCCAACTTATCCCCCCCACCCCCAGTGTAATTTTTAAATAGTAATGGACTAAACTTCTACTATATTGCTTAATAAAAAGCAAAAAGTCTAATAATAATAATAATAATAATAATAATAATAATAATAATAATAATAATAATTAAAATAATTATAAATTGCACTCAAACTTTAGAATAGTGGTCATAAACAATATATTAGAACCGTTATACACATTTAAATACCTTTTGCTCTTTTCTCTGACTTTGGGAGCATTTCCCTGGTCCCCCAATTGGCCTGCAATAGACAAAACAAGAAGTGCATTATTATAATAATCTCCCTGGTTTGAGAACTTGCTACACTGTAAAAATATCTGTCAATTAACGGTTTCCATATTTTGTGATTCACAAAAGTTTACGTTTATTTACGGTTGAGAATTGCATTATGGGACCTTGATCTCGTCTCTGGGGACTTTTTTGATGTTAAAAATTCAACGACTATTATTGGCATTTTAGTAGTTTGAAATAATATAATGTATAAGAAATAATATATAGGGAAATAAGTCTGTAAAATAACAGAAAATGTTCTGGCAGTTTATTACAATGTTTTTGCACCCTAATATACAACACCAACCCAGACAATCAATCTCTTTAAACTACTAAAAATGTTAATAAAAAGTCACTTTTTTCCAAACTTTTCAAGGTTAAACGTTGTTGGAAGAAAGATCAAGGTCCCACAATGAAATTTAATAGCATAAAAAAAATAAAAATAAAACTGCTAATTTACGGATAAGTTTTACAGTTTACATTTAATTTACAACCATCACACATGCACTGACCTCTTATGTTCCTGGTTGCTGGTGCATCTGAATGATCCACAGGTGCATCAGCTCCTCCAAACTCCAGCAGAACGTTTTGGTTAAGACACATATCCACATGCCGGTTGAACAGAACAAGGTCATCGGTGCTCTGCGGCTGACTGCACACGGGACACACCAAAGACGAGCCTTTCAAATCACATGACATCTCCGGGACAGGACTATGCGCTGAGTGCAAAGCTTCAGAACTTCTAACTTTAGATTCAGAAAAAGACGTCTTCTTTTTAAGAACAACCGAATGGTTTCTGCTTATCATCCTTTGACTAAACTGTGGGGTCTTGAAATCACTGCCATCATCAATGTCTGCCATTGGCTCAGAGGTGCTAACAGACGCTTTCTCTTCATTACGGGATGGGTTATGGATGAGAGTCTTGCTTTCTAAACCACTGAGCTCTTCTTGATGCTCAGCTGTACTTAAATCTGTGGGTTCATTACTATCCATCGCACTGCCCTTCAGACATTCATCAATATGTTGGTTGAAGGCTGCGAGGTTTACATCCTTCATCTCTTTATTGCACACAGGGCAGGTGAGACACTGCAGCACCTGGGTTGAAATCTTAAATGATGGCTTTATGTGTTTGTTTATGTATCCTGTACATGTTTTGTTAGCTGGTGTTGTGTCTGATTGAGAGTGATTTGCGTGTATTTTAGCAGCTGTGTTGTTTGTTGCATCTGATTGAGTGTTTGTTTGTGGCAGGTTTGTGTGTGTTGTAGCAGCTGTGTTGTTTGTTTTGTCTGAAACTGTGCTGGCAGATGTTTGTTCCTGCTGCTGAAGTCTTTTGGACTGGGCTCTCTGAAAAAAAGACTGCTGCTGAGGTGCTTGAGATTTGGGTACTTTCATCTCAATGGACTGTGGCTTGAGGAATCTGGCACCATCACTGGCCTCTTCGGCTTTGGGTTCAGATCCAGGACACTGTGTGAAACCGGCTGGATCGGGTCCACTTTTCTGCAGAAAGCCCATTATGCTCTTTTGAAGAGGCTTTTTATCTTCAGCGCTGATAAAGCCAGACACTCGAACGCCTGTTGAATAACAAACATCTTTGAAGTCGTTTTAGAAGATTAAAAAAAAAGCTATTGTTTGATTGTTTTGTCTGATGTGAAATACTGCAGTTTGGAGAGGTTTAGAAATGACATGCTTTAAGAAATTAAAAAAAAAAAAAGTCAAATATTAAATGCAGTGTATTATGATACTGTTAATGTTACATAAAACATAATACTTTGAAATTCTGAACATATACTGCTGTTAAAAAGCTACATTTTAAGAGTGTTTATTATGGCAAAAATACTATGGAAGTTAATGGTTAATGGGAGTTTCAAGCATTCTTCAAAACATCTTTTGAGTTCAACAGAAGAAAGAAACTCAAACAGGTTTGGAATAAGTGAGAGAGTAAATGCTGACAGAATTGTCAGTTTTGGGTGAAATGATTTTGTTCTGTTAAACACAGAATAATAATAATAATAATAATAATAATAATAATAATAATATTTATTATTATTTGAATCCACTTAAGGGTGAGTACATTTTCTTTTTAGGTGAACTATCCCTTTGAGAATTTTAATCAGTAAAGATACATACAACTGAAAAACAGCACAACTATTTCTAACGCTGACAATTAGGGATGCACAATATGGTTTCAGCATCAATACAACAATGTGCAAATCCATAATAGTTACATCGCAGGATCTGCAATGTTAAGTTGGAATTATAATGTCCAGGTACCACAGTTCAGAACACATGTGATTTGTGAAGCCATTGCAAAGTTTAATGTGTGCTTTTAAGAACTGTGACCGTGTAAGATTATATTTAAACCGAGAAATTATAAAGTTTGTAGCTTTAACAACGATTAATTGCATTCAATTATTTATACAACAAAAAATAATACAGTGGTATTTTACATTTGGTTCATGAATTCAAAAGATTATTGACTCCATAGAAAACCATAAAGCTCTGCTAATTTCATATGTAAATTTGTTCCATTTTATTAATCTATGCTTTAAATGTGTTTATTTTATTTTATGCAGAGGTACTCCTTTACAAAATAATCTCAGTCAATATAAGATTATAAATTATTTACAAATCAAGTCATCATGTAAAATTATATTCATAGATAAACAAAATATTACAATATCAGTTTTTTTCCAATATCGTGCAGCCCTAATGACAATGATCACATTAGAAGGATTTCTCAAGAATCATGTGACACTGTAGACTGGAGTAATGATGCTCACAATTTAGCTTTGCCATCACAGCAACAAAAAAACATTTTTTAATATATTCATATAGAAAAAGTTATTTTAATCTTTAATAACATCTCACACTATTCACACCATTTCACACGCGCTTTTTAAATGTATTTTTCAACAAATGAAAAGTTTAGTGACCCCAAACTGGTGTAAACACCAAACGTTTAAACAATAATACACAGATACACACATGCACATAACATGAGGTGTAACACATACCCATGAGTCTGAGCTTCAGTGGCTGAGGGCTGACACTGTCCATCTCCACTTTGAGAAGGTCTTTGGCAGCAGCAAAGATCTCCTCCTCAGTACAGACAGCATACTGCAGTGTAAATGCTTTGGTCTTCACTTCAAACTTGACATTCTTTAACTTTAAAGTAACAGTTTTTCCCTATAACACAAAGAAATTCCATGTTACAAATTACACAATACATATTTTCCTCACAGTTACACTGGACTATTGTATAATTGGGTGTCATACCCATTCTAATATGCATTAAATGCTTTACACTTTAATGACCCTGTTATGATTGTTTGCATATTAATTTCTGTGAAATGTGTCATTTAAAGGGATAGTTCACCCAAAACTAAAAATTCATTCCCTCAACCTTCACTTTTCACAAACCTGTTTGAGTTTCATTTTCTGTTGAACACAAAAGAAGTTATTTTGAATAAATAAACAAATAGTCATTGCCTCCCAAAAGAAAGAACTGATTCCTAACTGCCTTATACAAAACATCAGTACAACCAGTTTTACTTAAACCTATGAAGGTTTATATCCAATTTGCATAATGACAGCCTAAGGTCTTCATTGGCTGTTTTGACCCTAAGACCAGAGTTGTAAAGTTGCTGTAAAGAGTTTGACATGTGTTGACAGGATCTGAGACAATCTGTTTTCTGTTTTTGGTTCTGGGCTCCAGATGACACAGTCTTTGTTACAATCTGTATCACTCTGTTTAGGGCTGAGAAATACTGTTGGAAAAAGAGGTTTACAGACACTGGATACTGTAGGAAAAGAGTCGATACTATACACTATACACTACACTATAAGACATTTATGTAGAATATAAACTTATTGGAAGATAAAATAATAAGATAACATTTTAAGATATAATAAGGAATCTTTAAAACAACTTAAAAGGATAGTACACCCATAAATGAAAATTTGTTCTCGGTTTACTCACACTCAAGCGGTTCTAAACATTTATGAATTTCTTTCTTCTGTTGAAACGTGAAACAAGATATTCTGATCCAAATATTGCCAGAAAAAGCTGCCATTTACATTAATAGTATGAACAAAAAAAGGCATTTTTTTTTTTAACATTCAGAATATAATTTTGCGTTCAACAGAAGAAAGAAACTCAAACAGGTTTGGAACAAGTGGAGGATGAGTTAATGATGACAGAATTTAGATTTTTGGATGAACTACTGTAATGCGAAACTTCCAACATCCAGCAATAAAGAGATATAAAACAAAAAGCCCCAGCAGTACATACTAATGATCTTGATATTTATACGTTCTAAGATGAAACAAATCAATGAGTAATTAATAAACAAACCTTAAACCATATGAAGATTCATAGATCAAGTTATCACTGTCTATATATGAGACTGAGAGAAGATAATTTTACTCTAATCTCGGCCTGACAAAGGGGTGAAAACAAGGTACCTTGAGGCCCTCCCTCTGTAGGTCTTGAGCCAGGTCATGACAGAGCTCTCTGCACAGAGAATACTGCTCCCCTGCATCACTCATCTCCCCAAAAGTCCTGAAACAAAGAGTAAGCATTAAAGGGGTTCAAAGTTTACATTTTTCGTTGACAGAATTTCCTTGAAGGCCTACAACAAATGGCTGGTATGAACTACAATGAGCTTTCCTCCTTTTAACATTTGACATTTCGTTCAACATGCACTTGGCAGTCTGCAAATCAGAACACACTGAGAACTTCTGAGGGAGGACCTTCACAGAACCAGGGAGCTTCAGGAGAATGGAAACAGTGTAGAATGTGGTAAACGGTGTAGAATAGAGGTAAATAAAATATTTGAAAAACTATGTGCTTTAAAAATACACAGTTTAAAGGGACACCACATAAAATCAATCATCGAAAAAAGCGGACTGACTGAAATACTGACTGAGCAAGTAGCTGCTCATGGGTATGAGGGAAGCGCTGACTGGAGTGCTCCTAGTAAGATCAGGTCAACAATATGAGATGAACTTTTACCTGTGATTTAGATGAACTACTTTGGATTACAGACTTGAAACCGCAAATACCAGTAAATATATTTAAAAAGGTCCAATTAACAAAAACAAAAAAAAGAGTCCTCTTTGGATTTCTGAAGCATTTAAGTTTATTTATTATAACCGTTTGATTTTCTGGAATAGCTACTTATTTTAAAAAAATAACTATACCATGAAGTATATTGTTACTGTGAAATTAAATTACTCATTCTCGTGAATAGAAATATGGTCATACTGCCCACCCCTAGAAGGAGGAAATAGAAATGTTTGAATGTGATGACAAAAAAACAAAAAACAAAAAAAAACAAAAAAAAAAAAACAGATAAGATTACCTCTCAGTGCTCATGCTTTTTCTTTCAGAGTCCCTGAAATAAAAAAAACCAGATATTCCATGTTATTACGCTGTATCCAACATTTATCCCCAAGTAGCTTCTTTTTGCCACATAAAAAAGTTTCACACTGGAACATATGCATTGACACTGCACACCTCTCCATATGCGTGGAGCCCAAACCCAAAGATATGTGAAGGAAATGATGCCAAGAGGTTCCGGAAAAAAGCAGGGATAGTAGCGCCACTTGCTGGCCAAGCTGAGCACAGGTGACAATACCCAGAGCAGCCAGCATCTTCTCAGTAACCTTTCCAACACCTGATACCTGAAAAAAATGTATATTAATATTATTACACTACACTACATATATTGTTAGCCTAATTCTTAGACATAATAAACAGAGAACCATAATAAATGGATCAGAGTATAATTTTATTTAGCCCCCTTTGAGCACATTTAAACGTTTTCAAGTTTAAATGTATTTTTAATTTGAAACTTAGAACAACTATTCATTATTATCCCTCATGTAGCTCAAACTGTACAACATTACCATCGATACAAAAGTCGCTTTAAATAAAAGTGTCTGCCAAATATATTGTAAAATGTATATGTCTCAATATAATGATGTCTCATTCTGAGTTTACCATATTGTTCACACTTTACAATAAGGTTTCATTAGTTAACGTTAGTTAATGTATTTGCTAACATGAACTAAGTATGAACAAAAGTAGTACAAGATTTATTAATTAAAGTTCAACATTTACTAATGCATTATTAAAATACAAATTCATGTGAGTTATGCGAGTGTGACTGAGTTAACACGTGTTCTTCATTTTATTAAATGCCTTGATTAACAATAACTACAACAACCTGTTGTATGTGTAAAGTGTTGCCACTATATTTGATACACCATTCATTTGATGCTAAATAAACTATCCCTTTGAGTGAATTACAGGATACATAACTGTCCACAATAAATATGGTTGCCATTTTATATTGTGATATATTGGCTATACACCTAACAGTTAGGAATAAAGGGATCAGATGTACCTTTCTGACAGGAAGGTCCTTCATGAAGTCCATCACAACTTGTCTCTCAGGAGGAATTCGGTACTGGCCATTAGGCTTGTTCTTATCGCTGCATACTTTTGCGAGCATCATATTTGGGGCAATGCCTACAACAGAGGATAATAACTGAGCATTTCATACCTCCAGTATAATACATTTTTAAGTTTAAAAGAAATCCACCCCCTCACCCGCACTGGCAGTAAGAGATGTTTTCTGCTCAATACGGAAGCGCATCTCCCTCACGGCCTCCTCTGCACTCGTCCCAAACACCTCTGCCTTCCCATCAGCCCCTGACAGAGACGGAGAGGAGCTGGGACTGTCCTCAAACAGCACAGGAGACAGTTCATCTCTCTCTGATTCACCCGCAGACCTGCCTGCATCATTTTCTTATTAACAAAATAAACATAAATTATGCTGATATAAGGGCAAATTTGTAAGAGAAAATCTTCCTCAAAGAGAACATTTAGTAGACCCAGAGTTTTTTAAGCTCTTTTCAGTCACTTTTAGATGCCACAGACCCCCAAATATATCTCTAATCCTGTTGACCCACCACTGTGAATTATACTCTGAGGTAGTAAAGTACTAAAGTACTAAAATACATGTTTATAATATTATAGGATTACTAATA
>CAIGQW010052710.1:1075338-1089910 GCA_903798125.1 Danio choprae
ATCTATCTATCTATCTATCTATCTATCTATCTATCTATCTATCTATCTATCTATCTATCTATCTATCTATCTATCTATCTATCTATCTATTTCTGTTTTAACTGGTCTCACCTTGATTGACTGAACTGAAGAAGTGAACCAGAAATTTCTGACACAATCACCATGGGTCAACAGTAATTTCAATAGAAGGTGCTTACCAGCTGGTGCGAACTTTTCTAAAAAATGTTTGTTTTTTTTGCACCGCATACACATTATTTTTAGCCTGATTTAATCCCTCTTTGATTTTAGCTGAATCACAGACTGTCATATCTAACACCTTTCTTGGCTTTGCGTTATCCTTTGCCCTAAAATTAACTCATACTCTACTGTTCCTTCTATTTTAGCAACGCAGAGGATGAATGGTACAACGTGTCAAGCCATATCGGCAAAAACGTTTTCAACATCACTGATGCATTTTATGCAGCTTTATTTCGGGTCCGTGCAGAAAAGGGAAACCACATTTCAGAATGGGCTATTTCAAACCGAGTCAGTTGTATAAATGGTAAGGATTGGTTTATGTGGTATTTACCTACCTTACATTTTAAATTAAACTATCACCACTCATCTATGTATTTCTTTGTTCGTCCTGTTTTACAGTAAATTCTTGTGCTCCTGTGGTAAATATATCTGCGAAACCAGGAATTGTTTCCTTGACTCTGGCACATATGGACCAGAGCTTGGCGAAAGAATATGGAGATCATCTCGAGTTTAACATATTGTCCTGGAATGTGAATAACAGAAAAAACCCTGAGGTCTCTTGCATCTATCAAAAAAATCATGCAAACATTCATTCACTATTTTTTTATGACAAGAGTAAAGCTGACGAGTTTTTGACCTTACAGGAGAGTGTTGTAACAAATAGCAAGGATTACCTTTTTGATAAACTGGAATCGGGGCAGAACTACTGCTTCCAGGTGGAGTATTTGCTTTACCATAAGCCATATGGAAAAGCTAGCGAGAAAAGATGCATTTTCATCCCTGAAACACGTAAGTCTTGTTCACATATATGTATTGTAAATACACTGTAAAGCTGAATCAGTTTCATTAAGAGTTTTTGTGTTTTTATCTTTTTATTTTTATCTCATTCAGAATGTTTTAGGCAGACATTGTTATTAATCACATTTAACAAATACAGTACAATGCAGTCTCAACTTAATTGAAAGTCATATTGTGTTCTTTCCTTGGTCTGCAGCTGAAGCAATCAAGACACGTGTTAAACTCTACAGTGCACTTATGGCACTTTTTGTTTTGACCGTGTGCGGTTTCTGCCTTTTTGTATTTTTTAAACACAAGAGAAAATTTAAAGAGTGGTTCCGGCCATGCAAGCTGGAACTTCCTGACCACTATATAGAGGTAAAAATGTACATTTTATAATCAATTAATTAAGATTAAGTACATGAATGGTCACTCTGTTAAAATGGCAACCTATAACAATGAAATTTGAATGTATGTTGTCCAATTTGAGATGCTTGCTACCAGGCATTGAAAGTCTCTAGATGTGAAAGATGCTTTATTATTGTTATCATTACTATTATTTTATATATTTTTTTAATGAAATATTAAATGTTATCTCTCTATGTAGTTTTTTCTGTCCAGCGAGTTTCCTGTTGGATTGTCTCCAAGTCCCAGTATTCCAAGTTTGCAATCCAGTGACTTTATCGTAGTAACAGAGAACCCCAGCGTGGAGTAGTATGGCCAAGAGGAGGAACAGAAGACTGAAAAATGATGATTGCTTTTATGTGTTTTAATGTTATCTTTGCGATTTAACCTACTTTGCACATCACCAACAAGCATACAAATCCAGATTTGACTTGTGTAAGTATTGATAGTTTTTAGTCACGTGACCTGTACGGAGACCTGATGGACAAAAAAAATATTAGGCCGTAATGGCAGCTACACTGGGATCTCTACAGAAACGCAGCACAATCAAGCCATATTTACATCTGTTTCAAGCTACGAATATTTGGATCACATATGATCACAAACAAAATTGTGTGCACTTGAAATCCATATACTGCACCCGTAGCCATTTTTCAGTCATTTAAAACCCTGTCAGAGCTCTAATTCTTACATCTAACATTATCTTTTGGATAGTCCTCGGCGATTTAATCATTAGTGAGGGAGTTATAGTGCATAAGTGCCTGCTTTTATATTTGATGTCAGTTTCATTTACTTGGATTAATATTTGCTGGCAGGTAAAATCTGTTCGTTCACTTCTGCTATTTATACTTTGACTTGACATTTCAATTTATACTTTAATTGCACTTGGCCTGAAGAAACTATTAAAAGCATACAAATGCACTGACAGTTATAGATACCATGGATTGTACAAATCCATAAATTTCTTTCTGGTTGTTCTGTCTCTGAAGGAACTCTGTAGAAGGACAGCTCAGATGCGTCACCTTGTCGGTTAGTAAAGCTAAACCTTATTGCACAACACTTGTCAGGCTTTCAATTAAGGCATGTACAGTATTGCTATTGGATATATATTTTTTTAATCTTAACGTCTAGCACTCAACACTAAATCTGATACACACTTTGTTTCCACAGTTCTAGGACAGTTTTATCACTGCATCAGAAATTTTATTCTGTGTATGTATCTATTATGGGGTAAGTTGGGCTTCACCTCAAGAGAAGGTTACTATCCTTCATGAAATTTTGTAAAATGTAATAGAAATCTGCAGGTCAGTGTAATAATTTAATTGGCTAGTTTTTGTTTGTCACTAACAGTAATTGGCTGCTCCATTTGACTAACTCCTATTCTTTCCCCATTAAAATTTCATGACATTTCTAGACCGTTTCCAGTATTGCATGCAAAATGAATGCTAAATGTCAGTATTCTGTTGTTCTAAGTGAAGGAGACAAACATTTACTTTAAAGTCGTCCATAATATAATAGTGTACTAATATATAAATTTCTGATTCATCATTTCTGTAAATTTCATTTGGTTGCCATAATGGATTCATGCTGGGGAAACAAATTGTCTTATTAATTAACAGTGCCTTCATACTGTTTCATATTCAAAACCAACATAAAATGTAAAGGTATGGAATTGCTTTTTTTTTTTTTTTTTTTTTTTAAATGACTTAAAATCTGTTGAAATTACTGAATTGAAATGTTCACTCTATGCGTAAGTCAGAGATCAGTCTTTGCTATCTATTTTGTGCAATATTGCTGTGTTTGAATTGAGCCACTTTTGGAGGATGTACAAAGTTTCACAATTGTGAAGTGGCTGCTCCAAAAAAGGAACTAAATAAAAAAAAAAAATAATAATTTCTTGGAATATTTTGAAATGGGCTTGAGGTATGCAAATTACATAATACAATAGGTGTTTTTCACTTGAAAATACCTTTTTTTATTTTCTGGCCACTAGAGGGCACAAGCCTACTTGATAAATAATATACAGAAGATAAACTGCAGGTGTTATTCTGGCGTTTGAACAGGCAATTGCAAACTCTCACTTGCTAAACATTTCAGCTTACTGTCAAAACTTTTTTTGCACCAATATTCACACCAAATTTACCCTTTGAAAATATTAATCTGCTTATTTTAGGTAAGGTGGGCCCGAAATGACAGGACAGTTTTAGTCTGAACAGTAAACTTTGGCTTCATGTTTTATCCACATAACATCCTATCATAGCATGAGGTTTGGGCAAAGAATGTGCCAACGGCCTGCAATACGTAGGTTTTAGAGATGACAGGGTAGGCTACAGTCTTAAACCCCCGAACTGTCCCTCCTGGAGCATTCCAAACTGGGATATTGAGAGAAATGGAATGTTAGTTATTAAAAATCTTCAACGCAGACCCACGGTGAGAAAAGGGCTTCAGGTGATGCGTAGATGGAAAGAAAGACAAACAGGTTTGTCAATCGTTGTCGTAGCTATTTAAACACTTGATCACTTATTCTGATAACCCTGCCGAGAAAAGCAAAATGGCCAACGAATTTTACATAGATCTGGATAGATTAAGATGGTCGCATAGCTTGACTAGACTGGACAAGAAGCCTGTTTAGCCTGTTGGGTGGAAAGTGTTTTACGCAATGTTACTTCTGTTAGCAAAGATTGGAAAACTTGCTAATTGAAGCAAAAGCTGCAGAACAACTCTGATAGTAGTCGTTCGTGCAAAGGACAATTATCTCAAGAATAGTTTTAAAGAATGGAAATTGGTACTTATTTAAAGGTACAGTTCACCCAAAAATGAAATTGACTTCACACTCATGTACATTTATATGTTCATGAGTTTCTGTCTTCTGTTGAACACAAAAGAAGTTATTTTGAAGATTGCTGGTTGCTGGCACCCATCGACTCCCATAGTATAAAGAAAATACTATGGAAGTCAACAGTTAGGGTATACTAACATTTTTCTAAATATCTTTTTGTGTGTATTCAACAGAATACAATTCAAATAGGTTTTGAATATTTGAAGGGTGAATTTCCTGCAGAAATATCCCTTTAAAAGGACGCTAATACACTTGAAGATTATTATCAGAATTGCACCAAATGCCCAAATTCATTCAGAGCTGCACTACAGAGTCTTGCAGTTGTACACTTTTGTCACATTTCACTTAGATTGATTTCTGTTTTCTATATGAATTAATTTTCTTTTTATAGCCTACGTTAACAACAGGCTAACAAATACAGGTGCTGGTCATATAATTACAATATCTTCAAAAAGTTGATTTCACTAATTCCGTTCAAGAAGTGAAACTTGTATAATTTATACATTCATTCCACAGACTGATATATTTGTTTATTTATTTTAAATTTTGATCACAACAAATGAAAACCCCAAATTCGGTATCTCAGAAAATTCAAGTATTGTGAAAAGGTTCATTATTGAAGACACCTAATGCCACACTCTAATCAGCAAATTAAAACCTGCAAATGTCTTTAAATGGTTCTCAGTCTAGTTCTGTAGGCTACAAAATCATGGGGAAGACGGCTGATTTAATCGTATAAAAGAGGACAATTGACACCTTGCACAAGGAGGGCAAGACACAAAAGGTCATTGCAAACTTGTTTACAGAGTTCTGTGTCGAAACACATTAATAGAGAAGTGTTGGGAAGGAAAAGATGTGGTAGTGTACAGGCAATGGGGAAACCGGACCCTGGAGAGACTTGTGAAACAAAACCCATTAAAAAATGTGGGGGAGATTCACGAAGAGTGGACTGCAGCTGGAGTCAGTGCTTCAAGAACCACTACGCACAGACATATAGTATGCAAGACATGGGTTTCAGCTGTCGTGTTCCTTGTATCAAGCCACTCTTGAACAACAGACAGCGTCAGAAGCGTCTCACCTGGGCTAAAGACTGGACTGGTGCGGAGTGGTCCAAAGTTATGTTCTTTGATGAAAGTAAAATTTGCATTTCCTTTGGAAATCAGGGCCCCAGAGTCTGGAGAATGAGAGGAGTGGCACACAATCCACATTGCTTGAGGTTCAGTGCAAAGTTTCCACAATCAGTGATGGGTTGGGGTGCCATGTCATCTGCCAGTGTTGCTCCACTGTGTTTTCTAAGGTTCAAGGTCAAAGCAGCTCTTTACCAGGATGTTTTAGAGCACTTCATGCTTCCTGCTGCTGACCAACTTTATGAAGATGCAGATTTCATTTTCCAACCGGACCTGGCACCTGCACACAGTGCCAAAGCTACCAGTACTTGGTTTAAGGACCATGGTATCCCTCTTCTTTATTGGCCAGCAAACTTGCCTGACCTTAACCTCATAGAAAATCTATGGGTTATTGTGAAGAGGAAGATGCGATATGCCAGACCCAACAATGCAGAAGAACTGAAGGCCACTATCAGAGTAACCTGAGCTCTCATAACACCTGAGCAGTGCCACAAACTGATCGACTCCATGCCACGATACATTGCTGCAGTCATTCAGGCTAAAGGAGCCCCATCTAAGTATTAAGTGCTGCTCATGCTTTTCATGTTCATACTTTTTTAGTTGGCCACGATTTCTAAAAAACATTTCTTTGTATTGGTCTATAAGTAATAATATTAAAGTAATAATATGGAAGTAATATTCTAATTTTCTGAGATACCAAATTCGGGGTTTCCATTATTTGTCATCAAAATCATCACAATTAAAAGAAATAATCACTTGAAATGTGTATCAGTCTGTGTGAAATGAATGTATACATTATACAAGTTTCACTTCTTGAATGGAATTAGTGAAATAAATCAACTTTCTGAAGATATTCTAATCATATGATCAGTACCTGTACATCCACATTTTAATGTCAATCGTATAACATTTAAATGATTGAGGTCAGTATAAATTTGAATGAATGAATGAATAGTACTTTTATTCAGCCAAGATGCATAAAATTGGTCAAAGGTTTCTATTATTTATGTTTATCGAAGGAACACACAACACAATAAGCCATTTTTAAAACGGCAATGGTGCTGAAAATGTGCTTTTCTACCACATGAATATATTACATTTTAAAATATATTAAATGGAAATGCTATTTTAAAAAATATTTCACAGGATTACATTTTTACTCTATTTTAGAATATATATTTTTAAAATGTACACAAATCTTAGCAAACCCAAACTTTTGGGCAGCAGTGTATATTCAAAACATTCTGAGAATTATATACTTATGGTGCAAACCACATGATGATATAGATATAAATTATCAATTTATGATGAGCTTCGATACATATTTGTTATCAGAATGGACTTTCAAAGTAACATTAAGACAATGAAAGCCATGGATTTATGTAGCAGGAGTGAATGCAAAGATCCAAAGAGCTTTAATGATTTCAGCCATTTAACTGTTTTTTTTAGAATTTGCATTAGAAACTTTGCAATGATGATGCTTGAATGCACGAAGGGTCTAGTCTCAAGTTAATGCTATGCTGGTGGCTATATCTTTGTATAAAATGTATAAAAGTTCTCTAGATGTATTTACAGTATACAGCTCGAAGCTAAAACACAGCAGCGTTCAGGTAGCTTGAGCTCTCTGCAGTTTAACCTCTGGTTGAGTGTTTTATTCTTGCTTTCTCAATGTGAGAGGATAAGTGCACTTGTCTTGTCTGAGTATCTGTGAGAAGGAAAGTATGAAAGAGGTCAAATAAACAAATTGCATAAATTCCAGGAATCCACATGAAAAATCTAAATCTGGATGAATTCATCTGGATGAAAAACGTCTCAACCAGACACTCCAGTCATAGAGATAGTTGAAACCTGAAAAATGAGGCATGCCATTCTAAAAGATGTAGTGGTGAAGATGTAGTTTCTAAAAGAAAGAAGTGGTGTTTTGCTCTGGGACGATGCTAAGAATGTAATAAATGTATGACCGCAAGAGAAAATACTATAGTAAATAGTATAGTGTTGCTATACTATGATATTCTTCTACAGTATTTTGAACCATACTACAGTAAAGTGTATTATACTGTATAAATTCAGAATTTACAACAATTTGTTAATGAATGCTACAGCATATTGTAGTGTAAACTGGTGAACTGTAATACTTCAGTATACTTTAGTTTATAATGTATAGTTAATGTATAGTATATAAAAAGTACAGTATTTGGTGTTTTGTTTATGTTTATATATTTGTTTACAATAAATTACTAATTTCATGGAGGTGTTAGCAGATTGTCTGCCAAGAAAAGTAAATTCAATAGGCCCAAACCATTAGTTCATTGAATAACTTTTTTGAAACTTGACAGTGTTATTTGAATTATTTTTATTATTATTATTATTATTAAATGATATACATTTTGTGGGCTATTTACACCTCTGTCTCTGTCCACATCTATCTTAGAAAATGTTTTGAGGATCTATTTTAGTGCATACAGTTTTTTGTCTGTATATTTTACTTTACACTGTGTTTGTGACGAAGGTAAAAACCTATAGAGAGAAAGAAGTAAGCACTGAATTTCGAAACAGTAGCATGTTTAAAAAACATTTGATGGCAAAGATTTAAGTTTGAGCTGTCAAGCATGTAAATATAACCTAATAAGCCAAAACATTAGTCACAGATGAAGTGAATTACAATGATGACCCAAAAATGAAAATTCTGTCTTCATTTACTCACTCTTCAAACTGCTTTGAGGTTTTTGTTTTTTTTAATGTGGAACACAAATGAAGATATATTGAAGAAAGCTAAACCAGTAGCCATTGAATTCCATAGTATTTGTTTTTTCCACTATGCAAGTCAGTGGTTACAGGTATTCAGCTTTCTTCAAAATATCTTCATTTGTGTTCAACAGAATAAAGAAACTCATAAAGGTTTGGAATCACTTGAGGGTGAGTAAATAGTGAGTCATTTTTGGGTGAACTATCCTATTAAGGTCAGGTTAGATTAAATGGTAACCAAACAATCAGTTCTTGTAATTGGTGTGTTGTATGCAGGAGAAATGAGCAGGAATAAATATCTGAGCCATTCTGAAGAAGGCAACTCGCAATCTCCAAAACAGCAAGGCTTGTGGTTTTCCCAATAATATCTAGATGCAGACTTGCATATGCAAGCCAACATTGCATATCTTTGAGATGCAATGTCAGGCACAATGCACTCAATGGAGCTAGTGACATCACTTTGAGGGGTTGGGTTAGGTGTGCACATTAAAAGCATTGCATGCACTCTGTATGCATTCAGACCCCTCTCGGTTTTCTCATAGTCGGCGAGGAGGGAAAAACCACAAACTGGCATCAAAGTTGGGCATCCAAAGGCCATTGATGCACATGAGCAATGAAAGCTATGGTGTTTGGTCCAAGACAATGGTATGTCTACTCTGGCACAAGTTACACTAAATTTTAATGATGGTTTTTATATTCCATTTAAAGTGCCAATGATGACCCATGTCCACTGCTGAGCACTTGCTGTTCTGAGCAGTGGAAGAAGTTCTCCTGGTCCAATGAATCTCATTTTCTTTTGCATCAATTGTTTGGCTGTGTACATGTGTGCAGTGATAGCACCAGTTTACACTGTGGGACAAAGACAAGCTGGTGGAGGAAGGGAAGTTCTGGCAGTGTCCTGCTGGGAAACAACTGGCCTGGCCTTTAATGTGGCCTTTTATACTGACAAAAATGTCTTGACCTATTTGTTTATTGACATAAACTTAAATGCATGATTATGTATTTAAGTTTACTTGGCTCGAGACGTTTTAACACTTTTGATTGAGTAGCTTAGCCTAAAAATGTTTTTTTTTTCCAACATAAAATTATATACTGCCCTGATTTCAGTGACAAGACCTAATGCCGAGACTAAACTCCATGTTTGGCCTTTTTTAAGTGAATATAACTTGTAGTGACATATCTTAACATAAGTTGATGAAATTTACATTTTTTTTACTTGTACTATTTTTTTAGTACTGTACCTCAATTTAACTAAGGCAAGGGTTCTCAACCTTGTCAAATTTATTATGAAAATAAAAACACATTTAAAGTTCAAGGCTAAAATAAAGTAATTAATGCAAATATGTAAAAAAGAAAACACAAGGGAGTGTGTAAAATACACAAAAATCCTCAAAGCATATCCATAAAGTACAATATGAATGATATACAGTATATCCTTTCCATTATTATTTTGTCACCCTTCCTCTGTATACTGTATCTAAGAAGAGCAGATGTTTCAATGCCGACTCTACAGGGGAGAGTAAAAGAATGTTGACCTTCAGAGACCAAGCTCTCAGAATGAGCATTTAATCTATCATAGTCTAGCCTGTTAGCGTAGCATAAACTTGTACTTTGGAATCTGTTTCATCCAACCGAAATGCTTATCCATATGAAACAAAAACAACAACAAACAAACATGGTTTTTGTTGTTAAACATGGCAACCACAAATTAACCGTGGTTTACCATAGAAAAAACGTTTATCAATACTCAAAACAACAACAACAACAACAGAAATAAAAAAGTAAACATGCCTAGGCCTATCATAATAATATATATATATTTTTTTTTTTCATAAAGGTGGAAACATAACATGTGACCCTGGACTACAAAATCAGTTGTATTTTGCATGGGCACATTTTTTTGGCAATAACCAAAAATACAGTGAAGCCTTTGTCAAAGTTAATGATTTTTCTTTTATGGCAAAAATAATTAGGATATTTAGTTAAAGTCATGTTTCATGCAGAAATTTGGTAGATTTCCTAGTGGAAATACAGTACAGTCGTGGCCAAAAGTTTTGAGAATGACACAAATATTAGTTTTCACAAAGTTTGCTGCTAAACTGCTTTTAGATCTTTGTTTCAGTTGTTTCTGTGATGTACTTAAACATAATTACAAGCACTTCATATGTTTCAAAGGCTTTTATCAACAATTACATGACATTTTTGCAAAGAGTCAGTATTTGCAGTGTTGGCCCTTCTTTTTCAGGACCTCTGCAATTCGACTGGGCATGCTCTCAATCAACTTCTGGACCAAATCCTGACTGATAGCAACCCATTCTTTCATAATCACTTCTTGGAGTTTGTCAGAAAATCAGTGGGTTTTTGTTTGTCCACCCTCCTCTTGAGGATTAACCACAAGTTCTCAATGGGATTATGATCTGGGGAGTTTCCAGGCCATGGACCCAAAATTTCAACGTTTTGGTCCCCGAGCCACTTAGATATCACTTTTGCCTTATGGCACGGTGCTCCATCGTGCTGGAAAATGCATTGTTCTTACCCAAACTGTTGTTGGATTGTTGGAAGAAGTTGCTGTTGTAGAGTGCTTTGGTACCATTCTTTATGCATGGCTGTGTTTTTGGGCAAAATTGTGAGTGAGCCCACTGCCTTGGATGAGAATCAACCCCACACATGAATGGTCTCAGGATGCTTTACTGTTGGCATGACACAGGACTGATGGTAGGACTCACCTTTTCTTCTCCGGACAAGCCTTTTTCCAGATGCCCCAAACAATCGCAAAAGGGCTTCATCTGAGAATATGACTTTGCCCCAGTGCTCAGCAGTCCATTCGCCATACTTTTAGCAGAAGATCAATCTGTCCCTGATGTTTTTTTTTTGGAGAGAAGTGGTTTCTTTGCTGCCCTTCTTGACACCAGGCCATCTTCCAAACGCCTTGCCTCGCTGTGCGTGCAGATGCGCTCACACCTGCCTGCTGCCATTCCTGAGCAAACTCTGCACTGGTGGCACTCCGATCGCGCAGCTGAATCCTCTTTAGGAAACGATCCTGGGGCTTGCTGGACTTTCTTGGACACCCTGAAGCCTTCTTAACAAGAATTGAACCACTTCCTTGAAGTTCTTGATGATCCTATAAATTGTTGATTTAGGTGCAATCTTAGTAGCCACAATATCAGCCTGACATAATGATCTCCAGCCTTGTGCTCGTCAACATTCTCACCTGAGTTAACAAGACGATTACTGAAATGATCTCAGCAGGTCCTTTAATGACAGCAATGAAATGCAGTGGAAAGTATTTTTCAGGATTAAGTTAATTTTCATGGCAAAGAAGGACTATGCAATTCCTCTGATCACTCTTCAGAACATTCTGGAGTATATGCAAATTGCTATTATAAAAACTTAAGCAGCAACTTTTCCAATTTCCAATATTTATATCATTCTCAAAACTTTTGGCCACGACTGTATATTCATTCATTCATTCATTCATTTTCATTTCGGCTTAGTCCCTTTATTAATCTGGGGTCGCCACAGCGGAATGAACCGCCAACTTATCCAGCATATGTTTTACGCAGCGGATGCCCTTCCAGCTGCAACCCATCTCTGGGAAACATCCAGAAACGCCAACTGACCCAGCCGAGGCTCGAACCAGTGACCAGCGAGAGTTGCTACCCACTGCGCCACTGTGAGGCCACGACTGTATATCATTATATAATTTTTGAGTACATTTTTAAAATGCATTGCTAACAACTTTATTTGGACAACTTTAAAGGCAATTTTCTTGACTTAAATCGAGTCAAGTATATGTACATGGGTTAAAAGTTTAGTTAAGTCAACCTTTTTTTTCTCTTTTTTTTGACAATGTGGAAAGCTTATTTGGTCAGCATTCAGTTATATATTATTGTATAATGTCAGAAAACGTACCCATTTTGACTGGTTTTGTGGTCCTGGTCAAATAGCTAGCTACATTGATGAAATATAAAAACATAATGAGCATATTCAAATAGTTCCACAATTCAACCATGAAAACGTAACATTTTATCTAACGTGTAACATGTTGAAGTCCAGGACTAAACTGCTGTGTGTGTGTGATTTTTTTCAGAAGGTGTCGCTGTCTCTCACGTGAATGTGAAGCTTTACCAGAAGGCGCGCGAGTAAAAGTGTCAGCCTACCTGTTCTCATCCCGCTGCCAAACTTGAGATTGAGACCCGCTGATGATCACACGAGTCGTGCACATTGAAGACATGCGGGCTGCTTGTGTTGACACTTTGAGGCGTGTTCCTTTCAGTCATTTCAAGTTAATGAATTGCCGTTTTCTCAGAGAAATAGGTGTCAGTATCATCTTACTCAAGGTAAACACGCAGTTTAGCGCAACTTCTTGACCTCCCACTCGTGCTGTGACGTGACAGAGCGGCTAGTAATAAATGTAAGGCGCATTTTGAGCGTCCAGTTGTTCTGCTGCTTCAGCAGACGCGCGTTATCTCTGTCACACGCGGCGCGGAGCACTTTCAGACAGCACAGGGGTATTTCATTTACTTTTCTTTGTCTTTTTTTAAACTTGATGTTAGAAAGAGTCAAATAGGTTACTTATTTCATTCCAATGAGTATTTAAAGCAGTGTTGTCAGCAATAAATGAACAGCTGAATCGTTTGGCGTTGCAGTGGCTCCATTGATCGCGCTGGACTGAAGCACCAAACCACTGGAATAAATTATAAGCGACCCAACTTCCCAAAATGAGCGCCGGCAAGAGGTAAGAGACCAAAAACCTGTTCTAGTACTAGATCTGGTCTGGTAGTAGATCACGCAATTCACAGCAGAATAGCAACTGAAAGACCATAACAGACACTTTAATCACGAAGGTCCACTAAATACGAAGGCTAAGCGCTTTGTATATTCAGACATTCTGTAGTGAGTTTTATAGTACATTTAGTAATTTTATTTTAAGTAATCTTGCACAATAATTGTGCTCTTTTATAGTTTATTTTGTAGTTTTTGGTAATGTGTTTTGCTGTCAAAGTAACAATCTATCATAAAAAATAGAAACACCATAAAAGAAAGATTGCATTTAATAAATGTGACTAATTTAAATGACAGTTCAGTAGGTTAAAATTAGTTTCTTTCATTCATCATTTGTGACCTATTATCACAGTGTGTAATAATCATATAAGGAATTAATATATTGGACAGTAATTCTCTCACCCTAAAGAGATTTAAGTCAGGAGTTGATATGTAATTCCCACGTTGGGCTAAAAACTACAAAGACACACACCAAAAACATTATTTAAAGCTATTAATTCACTCAAAATGTATATTTGTTTAGCTCCAATAAATTGGTTTAAAGAGCATTTTAAATATTACCAGTTTTGCATTAAGTATAAATATGTCATTTATTACTTTGTCATGTTTCCCATGTATTTACCTTTAGAAAGATTTAGAAATTTACCTTAATTCTAGTCAGTTGTCCAAGACAGCAGATGCTTGAATAGCTTGAAAATGTGAAGGGAACTCATGATGAGGAGCACTGTTGGTGCCTGCTGTGCCAATATCTGTTCCATAGGTGGCAATGAAGATTGGGGTTGGAAGAGGAATAGTTTTAATCTGATGTGCCAAGAAACAGAGTTAACAAAGTTATAATGGGGATCCTTCTTTTTTCTTTTGCTGTATAATTTAGCTATATTTCTCTATAACGGTCAAAAAAAGTATTTTAATGAGATTATTTTACCTTGAATTAATGGAAAAAAAGGGAATTGTTTTTCTAACAATTTGTACATTCCGTGCAAATTAGATTACACTACAAACAGGACTGTCTGTGGCTGTCATACAGGTTTATGAATTTTGACATTGCCCATAAAACTGGTATTGTTGATGGTTGCCGTGTCTTTAAGTTGCTGTGTGCAAAGTCTTAGTGTTAGAAAATGTAAAAAAAATTGTCATACCAACACATTTTGTGTTAACCTATTGACTGACCTATTTAACAGCCATCTAGTATTATAACACGTCATGGATAACCCAGTGCTATACAATAATTTACACCTATGGTTACTGTTTAACAACAAGTGTAAGTGTAAAACCGCTGTAAATTAGCTTTTCTAGGGGGGTTACATTATTTTAACATTCATAAAGTAAAATATCTCTTTGTAATATATAACACTGGAAGAAAATATAAGTTTTTTTTGTGATTCTACCATTTATTTACGGTTGTGAATTGCATTATATGACCTTGATTTCTGCTCTGTCGACTTTTGATGTTGAAAATTCAACTCTACAGTTTAACAAAGTGACATGTTAGTAGTTTGAAATAATATTAATGTATAAGAAGTATTATATAGAGAAAAAGCCTGTAAAATAGCAAAACATCCACTGGCAGTTTATTACAAGGTGTTTGTACCATATACTACACCAACTCAGACAATATATCACTTTAAACTATTAAAATTGTTAATAAAAGTCACTT
>CAIGQW010052710.1:1099939-1111651 GCA_903798125.1 Danio choprae
ATAATAATAATAATAATAATAATAATAATAATAATAATAATAATAATTAGTGCTGGGCAAAGATTAATTGTGATTAATCACATACAAAATAAAAGTTTGTTTTGACATTATACGTGTGTGCGTACTGTGTATATTTATTATGTATATGTGATGCACACACATACATAGAAACAAAACTATACAAAACTATTTTGTTACATAGATATTTCATTTTATATATATTTTGTATCATATACATGTATATTTTATATCTAAATATAAATAAACATGGGCAGCACGGTGGCGCAGTGGGTAGCACAATCGCATCACAGCAAGAAGGTCGCTGGTTCAAGCCCCGGCTGGGTCAGTTGGCATTTCTGTGTGGAGTTTCTCCTCGTGTTTGCGTGGGTTTCCTTTGGGTGCTCCGGTTTCCCCCACAATTTCAAAGACATGCGGTACAGGTGAATTGGGTAAGCTAAATTGTCCATAGTGTATGTGTGTGAATGAGTGTGTGTATGGATGTTTCCCAGTGATGGGTTGCAGCTGGAAGGGCATCCGCTGCGTGAAACACATGCTGGATAAGTTGGCGGTTCATTCCGCTGTGGCGACTCCAGATTAATAAAGGGACTAAGACGAAAAGAAAATGAATGAATAAATAAACATTTTCTCAAATATATGCATGTATCTGTGTGTGTATATATATATATATATATATATATTCACAGTCTGCACACATATATTATGTAAAACAAACTTTTATTTTGTATGAGATTAATCGCCATTCATTTTTGCCCAGCACTAATAATAATAATAATAATAATTTATTCTACCGATATTGAGATCGACCAATAGCAAACCTTTTATGATTCAATCATGCAGTGAATGTCTGATAATCCAAATTCTCAACGCTTTTTCAAGAACCCATTTCACTTTGGATATATGCAACAATAGAAAGATAAGATTGTTGCATCTATTGCTAAAATGGCACAGTAACAAAATATAATCTATTGTTAATATATTATTGTAAAGTACACATAATGAAGTTGAACATTATTGAAATTAGATGATATATTTATATAAAGAGTTGTTAAGGTTGAGATAACACTGCTAACAAATACATGTCACCTTTGTACTGCACCTAAATGTCAATGGATGATCATCATTTTGCTTGGTTTGATTTTAGAGATGAAACCATGTGTTTTAGAGTAAAGTCCTCAAGCCAGAGATTTGTGAAAGCGACTCAACCGACACTGGTAGCCAACATGATAATGACATGGCAGATGTACTGTAATATGTCCAGATTACGTTTGTACTACACACATTCATGCTATATGTTTGAGTGGTTGCTTATTTAAGATGAATACTTAAAAATAATTATGTGATTTATACAATAGATTAGTCAAAGCCAAAACTGGAACTAATCTACATAAACCCAACAGCTTAAGATCACACTCTAACAATTAGTACTCCCAAATTAATTTTAGATCAGCTTTTTAGACCACGTATTGATGCAGTAAATTGAAACAATCACTAAACTGTGAATACATTTAAAATAATCATCTCTAGTTATTTGTACATGTTCTGTCTGTCCATTGTAAGACCTGTCTGCACTGCTGCCATTGGCTTCATATGTTTCCTAATGGAGATTGTCCTGCGTTTAACCTTGTCACCCTCTGTTATGTCATGAATCACTGTGGTGGTCTATTAACCGCTCTGATGTGTGAATCATGATCACTGTGTGACCTGCACCTCCACATCTGGCCTGAAGATAGAAAGATTGCTTTGTAAATGGCTGTGGATAAATAAGTCCAAAATGCACCTGAATAAATCCTGCTTTAGTTTGTTTAGTTTGCTGTACTTACAGGGATAGTGAATATTTTTTGTTCATTTACTCAGCCTCAGGGTGTCCTATATGTAGGTGACTTTTTTCCATTAGCAGAACATAAATGAAGATTTCCAGCTGAAACAGTGGTCCTTGATGATTATATGACCTTTATTACAGAGACTCTCACTAATCCTTTCATTAATGATTTTCTATGATGATCTTCTGATCAAAATTTAAATCACAGTATTAAAAAAATTGACATTTTTGACACTGGTTTGACACAGACACACATCCATCAAACTTTAGTATCAATTTCCTTTAGAGCAATTCATGATGGAGCAATTCATTGCAAATTTTTCATTTTATAAAGTACACATTGGCGACCTTGGATCACAAAACCAGCCTTGAGTGTGCATTTTTATACATGATCTGACAGCTGAATAAATATGTTTTCTATTGATTTATGGTTTGTTAGGATAGGACAATATTTGGCCGAGATTTGACAGTGTAGAATCTGAGAAAATCGCAGTTAAAGCTAAAAATTAAAATAAAAGTTCTTAGCAGTGCATATTTCTATTCTATCTATTTACATTGGGTAATGTACAAAATATATGTCACGGAACATGAATGATTTTCTTTAATGACAATGATTTTTGTCATTAAAGAAAAATAAATAATTTTGACCCATGCTATATTTGGCTATTGCCAAAATATACCTATGCAACATGAGGATGTTTTTTTGTTTTGTTTTCCAGGATCACATATAGACCTAAGTGGCCCATATTACACAGTGTTAATCTAAATTGCTAATTTAACAACCGTTTCTTTGCTGAAATCCTTAAGTCATTTAATCAGAATTGGAACTCTTTACTTGGCTCACATTGCTGTTCTTGAGGTGAACAATTAATTGGTAGAAGTAAATCCATACAAATAAATTGTTTGCTTTGGTTACATTTAATCAAAATCTGAAAATAATAAGACATTATTTTTATGATGTATCAGTTTGATGGCTCGGGAAGAATATCCTGAATCTCTCCTCTTATTAGTTTGCTGAGTGAGAGAGTTGGAGCACTAAAATAAATCACAGAACCTTATTCAATATTCCTTTAAACATAGAAAAGTGTCACTTTTAATATCATGGCTAATTTAATATATGGTTAATTAAACATCTCCATTCAGCTCGGTAGCATTAGCAAAAGGAAGGTTAGAATGACGGGATACATGGCATGAGAAACATACAGAAACATGATCTGTCCGAGTAGATATTTAAATATGAACTTACTACATAAAAGTATGTTATAGTATCAATACAAGTAGTATGGATGACATTTTGGACAATTAATATCTGTCATGTTGTCATGTTATGCCAGTGTCAGTTGCATAGGTTCAATTCCATTTATAAATTCTCTTTCATGGCCTCATGGAATAGTAAAGTGGATGCACACTTCTGAATCTCACCAGGAATTTGAGGTCTTCCAGGCAGGTACAGTTCTAAAGGGGTGTCAAGGGGAGGCACCGCCGTTCCCTCTCTAAAATATGCTCATCAGACTGGTCAGAGTATAGCATCTGTGATGGTGTGGGAGCAATTTGGTTGCATTTTAAAAATTACATAAGTAGTGCCATTGGAAGATAAATACACCTACCAACTGCCTTATTGCCTATTATTTCCCATAATTTATGGGACAATGCCATTGTATTAAAGAGCTGTCAATTTCTCAGCTCAAATAGAGAAACACGCAAGCTGCACTTTTCTGTTCATTGTAAGTAATGAATTATAATTATAGACCTATACATATTGAAATACATTAACATACGGTATGTTGAAAGATCCTTAGAGTTTGTGCTTAGTTATTCAGCCGCAAGTACCCTCATCGCTTAAAATTGATATTGTTGTTTTTTTTCTTCCTTTTTTTCTATGTTTCAAAGATTAACACTAAATGACTTTCCCAAATAGTCTGCAGAAATATGATAAATGCTAAAATGTGGGGTTTTAATAATAGCGTTCTGACACTTTTAAGATGTAGAATAGTAAACAGCTGTTTGTATTGAATAAACAAAACATAGTCTTTGCATGGTGGTCTTATGTATGTTTTATTTTGATTTACATTGTCCAAGAACAGCTTCACATTGAAATGATTTTGTCTCTAAATAGATGACAATAGGCATTAAATATAAAAAAACACTTTTCCCATGGTTTCCCATGGAATTGGTTATTGGTTTCCCTGTTCCAAAGAAACAACAATCTAGAATTAACCATGCATCCAGGTACTTCTTGTCTGCTGAAAAAAAAACCAAAAAAAAAAAACCCAAAACTATAATTTGGACATACAACTCGGCTCATGTACTGTTTTAACATACTATGTAGCAGGGCACAATGTAATTTTGAAAGCACTTCTGGTCTGCAGATCTGCATGGATGTCATTGGTCCAATTAAAGATGCATTTCCACAAAGTTACACACAATGTTGGGATGTAGCTTTAAGGATGGACCTCGTGAGACTGGGGGTGAGACATGGAAAGTGTCTGTGTGATATGGATCTAAACATTGGACGTTTCGTGCTACCTGCTAGCTCTCCCAGTCAAAATATTTAGTTTGACAGTCTGCTGCAAACCCCTCCGGTGAAGTCCACCATTTCCTGCACAAACTACGTAGAGGAAGTCACGCCATTAATTTACGTCTTTACTGAGATTACGTCATGTGTCGTAACCAATGAGCTGCAGACAAACATTGGAGATCCAGCTCTTGACCTCAGTGACACTGCACATTATTTATCTTTCAGAAGTGTTGATCACGTGGCTTGTGTTATCTTGGCTGTTGGGGGCCGTTTATCTCTTGACAACAACAATGCCAGGCCTGAGATTATTGTATTTACGTGGCTTGGCTGAGTCAATTAATTGTGTTTGTGTTTTTCTACATCATCAAGGGTCTTTTAGATATACTGAGGGGAATTAACTCAGAATGAGTTTCAGTCAGTGATAGTATTGTTAATAGACATGCTGTCTGAGCACCTGGTTTGTGCCCTTAAAATGCCAAGATTAAAAACTAGCACTGTATTTATGGAAGTTATTCTACTCCATTTAATCATCATTTAAGTGTAACTCCTGGCATTTGACAGTAATTTTTTTATAGATATTAGAATACCTACTTCAAACATTAAAGGGATAGTTCACCCAAAAATGAACACCTCCTGTTACTCACCCACTGGTCATCCAAGGTGTAGGCAAGGTTTTTTTTTTTGATTTTTAAAGAAGATTTTAAGCCGAATCTATGGTTCTTGGTGATTTATATAATGTCAGTGAATGTTGATCGTTTTTTAGATTAAAAATAAATACAAACAAACAAGTTCAAATCAATAATCATGGCTCCTGATGACACACTGAGGTCCGTGTAAGAAATTGAACATTTTTTACAATGTTATTAGTTTTAATCTACAGCCTGCACAAAAGGATATCTGCATGTGTGCGACTGTAGTCAGGTTGTAGTTCGGTCACTTTTGATGTTGAAAGTGTGAGTGCTGGTGATGCAATCACCAATATTATAAGTACATCACCTGACCTCCTGTCCAAGTGCACCCTTGCGCTTTTGTCATCAAAAGCTACTGGACTACAGTTGCACATGTGGCGAGAACTGTATGATCAGGCTGTGGATAATATGAGGTCATTAAGATTTTTGTTTTATCTTGTTCTTCAAGGAGTACATTTTAACGCAATCAAAAGTGACTCTTATGAGATTGCATTTGTTATTTTTTGTAAATTGCAAAATTGTATCATGACAAACAAAAGCATTAAACAACACAACACAGTTCATAAGGATCACGTGAAGCTGTAGGCTGGAGTAACAATGCTGAGAATTCAAAGTTCAATGAATACGATGTTAAAAACCATTAAAATAAAACGCATTAGCATTGCAATAATATTTGAAACAATGTATATATTTTAATTAAATATTTATCATATGTATTTTAATGTATATTCAATAAAATGCAGTCCTGTATGAAAGACAACTCTAAAACCGATCCTATACTTTACAAGAGAGTAGTGTTGTCAAAAAAATGTCCATACTGAAATATTTAAAATGATACAATCTTGCTTTTGGTTAGAGCAAAACCAGTATTGATACTATTACTATCGCACTCTATTCTCAACAGCGGGATGATGAATAATTAATATTAATAATAATATTATGATTTTAGCATGTATGTTTTAATCAGAAAATAAGATGAGATTGCACTAATTTAGTTTTTTTAATTGCCTTTTGAACTTAAGAACTGCTAACATAACCGGTATAAGCATTATATGCTTTAGTTATTTTTTTCCCTTTTTACTTCGTTTGCGTACTTTTAATGTTGCGGTAATTGTTCTCCCCGGTATCGAAAATGATATCGAAAATCAATATTTTTCAAGGTATTATATCAAAGTTGGAAATTCCAGTATCGTGACAACACTGCAACAGAGTATACTTCTGAAAACCTTAACAAGAAAACCAATCTTGTTTTATTAGTATTTAAATGATTCTTGGAAAACTAGAAGGCACAACAGAACAGTTGCACTTTAATGATGCCATGTGATCTTAATAGCCTGACCTACCTTCTCAATTCTTTTTCCCTTTCAGGTCACCACACCATATACATCGGTGTGCATGTGCCAAAGAGCTACCGACGACGGAGACGTCATCGCCGACGCACCAGTCACAAGGACAGAAAGGAGAAAGTGAGCGAGAACACTTCGGACAGGTCGGATGCAGAGAACAATGAGGAGGCCAGCAACAGCATCCTCAAACCACTCAGTAAGCGCTTGGCAAAGAGCCGTCAGTTCACATTAATGCTAAAGGCTCCTTCATAGAGCCACACACACACATACACACACAAGCCAAGGCTGCTGCTGACTCCACTTAGTCAGAACAGATATCCAGAGCTGCCTGGCCAGCGGATGAGTGTGTTTGGACAGACAGGGCTAGGGCCCCTGCGTGTAAGTAATAACCATCCAAATGGGTCACGATTGCCTGACGTGAGCCACTGGAGGAGGGAAGTATGTGTGTCTCTGAGATTTCCAATGCCGAAGTATTATACGCCCAAGGGAGGATCACTTAGGAGGTGTTTCTGTTGATTCATGTGCCAGGGCTTTGGACGCTCCCTAATGATGTGATAGCTGAAAGGGAGAATGAGAAGAAAGAGGAGGAGAAGAAAGGGATTGCAGAAGCAAGGGAGAGGAAGATGCAGAAAAAGAACAGGAAGATTTCAGGGTCATGCGAGGAAAATGTTGGCTTGAAATTGTGCAGTGGCCCATGTAGAGTTGATTTTCATGAGTCAACGTCAGAGAATGTGAGTTTCAATTCGTTCTTTATCCACTAAAAAAGGTTTTATTGTCATATTGGTATCACCATGACATTTTAAACCATGCTGCTTCTTTCTTTGAGTGGAATATACAAAGAGGGTCTTGAGAAAAGAGTCTTTACACAAAAACCATTTTACATAGAGCTTGTCAATCTACAAACAAATCCAAAGCAAATGTAATTTGTGTGATTTATTTTAAGTTTTAGTTTTTTTATCTACTGTTAGTTTACTACACTCTAAAAATGTAACGTTTTTTTATTGGCATCGATGGTTTTATGAGCAACCATTAGTATCCTAAGAACCTCCAACAAAAGGTTCTTTAAAGAACTATTTACTGAAAGGTTCTATAATGGAACCCACAATGTTCTTCTGTAGTATTGTTGCAAAAAAGAGAGTCTATATTACCTTTTTAGGTCATTATAGGTCAGAACATATATTAAATATATTAAAAGAAAAGAAAAGAAAGGATTGATCTGTAAAGGAAACTTGCACAAACCAGTTCATTAAATTGGCCTGAACCATGTGAAACCATTTGTATCTTGAGCCAGCAAATGTCTACAAGTTCCTTTATTAAAACTGGTTTTCTGTCATGCTTAAAATGAGTCAGTATGTTGATGTATTGGATTCTATGACACCAGGTTTGCCAACTCATGCAGCATATCAGTTTTGGGTGTTTGGGTGTTGGGTGTTTACCTACCAAAGAGGTCATTTTGCACATTTAAAAATTTCATAATTTCATACTTTTGCTAAAATAAAACCTATATAACTGTAGTACATTGACTTTTCCTATGTGTGTATATTTCATTGTAACATTATTGTTTTATTCAAATTACAAAACACAGAAGAGTATTTCCTTGAATGGTCGTAACGGTCAAGTTGATTGCATGCATCAACTAAGTAGCATCCGCTACTTTTTCCTGTGACTTTGATTATGCGAGCCTCTGTTACCTAGCAACTATCTGCTAACAAAAACATAGCTTTATTTGTCATTATATGTCTTTTACTATAGTGAAAAACTTTGCCCTACATCTTTCCACTATATTACGAAAAAAGGTACTATTTTTAGAGTAATGAATGAAAATACGATGACAGAAATTCAAAGCTTAATTCTAAAATCTTAATAGAAGCTTTGAATGTAAATATCTTATACAAATCAAATGTCTTATATGAAAAGTCAGAATTATTGCTACGGCCATTCTAATAGTTATAGAATCCTGGTAGTTCCAGTGTTAATAATTTCATATATACATTGCATGATAGTACTGTATGTAAGAACTGGCGAATCAGTTATTTTAACCAGATGGAATAGATTTTCCCCATTTGCCCAATGTAGTGGATCTCCAGTAATAATTTTGTAAATAATGTTTCATTTAATTATTTTGCTTCATAAGACCACAATCAATCATCGGGAGTCAAAGATGCAAATGTTGGATTCAATAGTCTGCTTTTCTGACCTTCATAGTGATGGTAACGGTTGACTGTCATTACATAAATCATCAAAGACCTGTATTTCATAAAAAACAAACAAAAAAAACCCAATCTAATTTAACAAACCAGTTTTTGACGTCATGATTTTTGGTTACAAGACACTGATGTCGTTTGATGTTGTGTTTGATTTGAGAGAGACAATTGGATTTTGTTTTTCCATTGAAGACATGACACCATAAGGGTTTGAAACAACATGAGGGAGTGTAAATAATGGCACAGCTTTAGCAGAATTATTCCTATAAATTCTTAAACCCACTGAGGTTTTAGTGCGGTTTACTGTGCTGACTCTGCACGAACCAGGTTATTGACCTTAAGCGTATTCAGCTAATGGAAACTCAAGTGCAACCAAGCAGAATCTAGAACTTGACAGTGATGTGGACCCAAAGATCAGCTGACCATCTCTACCATCTTTGGGCTTTGAATTCATGCTTCTAATGCCCTTTATGAAAAATCATAAACTTTACAGTGTTCCATTGGTTAACGATAATAAATAACCAATACCATACAATAAACAGAACATTTGTGATAAAGTTATTATTATAGTTAATAAAAATATGTCCTTTTTTTTATTTATTTAAGAATTGATTAGTATTTGTTGATCTAAGGGTCAAAAACCACCCGTGACCATTTTCAGAGCATAAAAAAGCATAAGAAAATCTAAATCTTCACTTTATTCAAAAACAAGTGGTGCTCACTTATTAAAAATTGATCAAACACTGCACACTGGCTAGAGAAATAAAAAAAGACCTTCGCAGAATTTGTGATGAATTATGAGGTTGTTTCTTTATGCAAAATAGATTGAGGATTGAAATTAAATGTAGCTGTTTTAGTTTTGGTGAAGGAGGGTCATTTTTGACTTTTAGGACAAACAGAATATACAGAATTCTACAGGTTTAAATGTAATTTAATAAATGCTTTAGAATTATTTTCCATATGTAGTTGTCCAATGTTAAGCCATTTTAGAAGGTTTTACAGTTTTTGTGTTGTTCCATGAACACATAAGAACAAATAAATTATTCAAAAATATTTTAAATAATTATTTTAGTCTACAATTAAAAATCTTCTCACCCTCTAAAATATGGGTGTGATTTCTCAGTGTTAAAAATATTTTCTCCTGTCCCAATTTAATGTGTGCCCAACTTAAATAGTGTTGTGAATTTGAAATGGCACTTCGTGGATTTACGCAGGAGTTTACTAAAATAGAGAGTGAGCTTTCATACATTACATTACACGACTAATCTGATCTCTGATCATGTTAAATTGACATGTACATGCTTTATACCTTCTTATACTCGTTTATGCTTTGCACATTGGCGA
The DNA here is from genome assembly GCA_903798125.1 of Danio choprae. Taxonomy (NCBI): domain Eukaryota; kingdom Metazoa; phylum Chordata; class Actinopteri; order Cypriniformes; family Danionidae; genus Danio; species Danio choprae. The sequence continues at coordinate 1,109,881 of CAIGQW010052710.1, forward strand.
ACTGGTTATTTATGCTGTAGCAAAATGTGCCAGCGTCTGCTTTTCCCATGCATTGGATTTTTTTTCTGATATAAATTACTATAGCAATGCAGAAAAATTAGGGCAAGCCCACATGTAACAATGTTCTGCCTACTTGCCTTCCGTCCCCAAACAGCATGAGCACTGACCTTTGTCTGTAGATGGATTACTTCCTGATTGTTATCCCTTATCCGGATGCATGTTTGTTAGTATCAATCTTCCTCTTTATAGGCTGCAACAAATAACATAGTAAATCTCTTTTAAATATGAACTGTATGATGTAAAAAAAATAAAATAATTCCAGCAGGAAATGTTCTAAATGTGTTCATGTTCCTGCTTCTTAAAGGTATAGTCCAGCCAAGAAAGAAAATTGTGCCATTATTTATATTGTGATGATTTATGTGGTTTACAGTTGTTGAATAATTTTCAATACTGGGCTCTCGGTTTACAAAATTTGAAAAGCAGCAATTAAAATGTTGTCTGTATTACTTGTGACGCATGATGACATGATTCAGTGAATTGTTGGTTCATAAAACTGGTCTGAGTGATTAATTTACTCCATCATCTTTTACATATTTCTCACAGAGAAAAAAAAATGTCTTAATCTCTCAACTTTAATTTCATTCATTCATTCATTCATTTTCTTTTCGGCTTAGTCCCTTTATTAATCTGGGGTTGCCACAGTGGAATGAACCGCCAACTTATCCAGCATATGTTTTACGCAGCAGATGCCCTTCCAGCTGCAACCCATCACTGGGGAACACCCATACACACCTATTCACACTCATACACTACGGACAATTTTGCTTACCCAATTCACCTATAGCACATGGTCTTTGAAATTGTGGGGGAAACCGGAGCACCCGGAGGAAACCCACGCAAACACGGGGAGAACATGCAAACTCCACACAGAAATGCCAACTGACCACTATCGTTATCCACTGCACCACCGTGCTGCCCACTTTGATTTTAGTACATTCAAATAATACTAGAATGTTCTTCCTTTATAAACTGGCGCTGTTTAGAGGGGAATTCTGCTGATTCCGCTTCAATGCTCTGAATTCATAGTCTTTGGACCTGTCGTCACCCTCTGGTTTATTAGCTGCCAAAGAAGCCTTATTTTCTTATTCCCTTTTTTACCTCCATCAAAATGAATTTTTGTGCCTCCTGTTCAGCTGTTAAATTTATAAATAAATGGGATTTTTGTAACTTGTATATATTGGACTTTGCGTGCACATTTTCTATATCAGGGGGGTGGGGGTGGAACCACTGTTCTATATGAACTTTTAGTTTTAAGTTCTGACCAGTGTTTTGATCGTTTCGTGTTGTTTCCCAGGTATGTGGCGGTGACTAATTTGTCTGTTTTAAATGTTGACTTGATTATTCTGTGGTTAGTCTGCTGTGTTGACGGGGAGTCTCGTCCTGTTTTCTACTGGCATACTGGTTTGATCTGACTTAGTTTAGGGATCAGTGTTTTTGACTTCTAAATTCCTGTTGTTTCATGGACAAGAATTTCATGTCACGTTGCTTCTCAACCAGTCATCATTTGCCATCTTTAATAATGTGCATGATGTCAGTGCCCCTATAGAAATATGATATATGGCATTATATACAAATTACATACAGTGTGTGAAAATTACACAGTGAGTTTCACATATATACATAGAATATGTCAAATATGCAACAAATATTTTATTGGCAGTTTGCACACACACACACACACACACACACACACACACACACACACACACAC
>CAIGQW010052710.1:1128219-1145086 GCA_903798125.1 Danio choprae
ATATAATATAATATAATATAATATAATATAATATAATATAATATAATTTAATATAATTTTATATAAAAATAATATAATATAAATAAAACTAAAATAATATTTCTGAAGTAAAATAATCAACTTGAACTGCACTTCATGTGTTGACATCTACTGAACAATTGTGTAAATCTATTTTAGTAAATCTATTCTACCTCATTTTTAAAAAATGTAACTATGACGGAATCAACATGAACACACTGCCCTACGCTGACGAAATGACATTCAAAACATCAACTCACGTTTTCATTTTCACACTGATTTTCACTGGCAGAGTTTTGATGATGAACCTTTTATGATGAGCTCAAGTCGGCAAGCCGAGAGAGATTTAGATCAAACATTACTGTTTACTTTTTCTGCCCTACAAGAACTGATAAATATTCAAATTAGAAAACAAGGGAGAAGGAAAGCGAGGCCCTCTTGTGAAGAAAGAACAGTTTGTGAAACATTTCCTAATTGTTAATGAGGGGCTCGGGGCAGCGTGCCAGAGCCGCAGGGCCAATGGAGACGGGGTACAGCCGTTGGATGGGCGGGCTGTTGCTCTGGGGTGACAAGTGGGACCCCCTTTTTAACTACCTAGGTGTCACTGTGTTGGAGTGGGGTGCACAGGACAGCAGGGCTCTAATGAGTGTCTAAGGGTCTTCTTGGCTGCGTGGGGTCTCATGTTTTTTGACCTCCCTCCTCTTTCGTCCAGCTTTGATCCTGTTCCGGGAAACAAAAGTCCTTTATTTGAAGATAGGATGGATGCTTCAGATAACACGTCCGAGAACAATAATGTGGAGAAGATGGAGAGCAGCGAGGATCTGGATGCAGATTCAGAACCATCTGTGGTTAAGATTCCTCCACCTCTGTCTGAAAAGCTAGAGATCAGGCCTAATGGCATAAATGAAGACGGCAAGCCGGAAATATGCAGCACTGTGCCTTCGCCACTTACCCGCAGCATTTTTCCTGTTGCAGTTTCACCTGCTGCCGAGCGCATCCGATTCATCCTGGGGGAGGACGATGACAGTCCTGCGCCTCCTCAACTCTTCACGGAGCTGGACGAGCTTCTGTCGGTGGACGGTCAGGAGATGGAGTGGAAGGAAACCGCCAGGTAAGAAGAGTGACAGGATATCTGAGTGAGGCTATTAAAGGGAGCAGAGCTGTTCCAGTCAGTGCTATTAGCAGGATGTTAATGGTGTTGGAAAAAAAACAGTTTGAAAGCTTCATTTATTTCTGTCTAGTAGTTTAATTTTATCTCATGTTTTGCACAGAATTGATTAGAATTAATTTAGATTTTTTTATGTAAAAAGTGACATTTTAAAATTGCAGATAGTTCTCCTGAAATGTTACTAATTATTATATTTCATTATTTGAATTTGTATATTTCCATATACCATATATATATAGTGTGAACAAAAATACTGTTCAGACGTTTACAGTTTACGCTTTTTTATTTTTAGAAAGAGACAAAATGATTTGGCAAGAATATATTAAAGTAGAAATATGTATAATGTTAAAAAAAGGTTTATGGCTCAAATAAACGCAGTTCTTTTCAAGTGTCAAGTGTTTTTTCAGGATAATTCTGAAGGATCATGTGACACTGAAGACTGAATCATTTCTGCTGAAAATGTTGCTTTAAATCCAATGAATAAATTATGCTTCACAATATAAGAAAATGAAATTAAAATGTTTGCACTGTATTTTTCAACAAACAAATCTTACCCACTCCAAATATTTAAAGAGTGCTGCATTTTCAGAAAGAAGGGAAAACAGAACACTTGTGTGGTTTTCTATGCAGGCTGTTTTAATTACTCTTGCTGGCTTGTTATACAGGCACTATACAATTCATCAAAAGAAGATTGAAGTGTGCTGGCTCATTGCCATTGGGTGTTTGGTGCCAGTAAGCCAAGACATTTTAAACACTTGCCAGTGTCCAGAGGGACGTTTCTCAGCTGATTATTCTTTAAGGAATGGTCTGAAGCTTTATAAATAAAAATGACATATGCTTTTAGGCCTGCTCATTTAACAGACGCTGTTGCTTTAAATTCCTGCTATTGTGAGTTCATTTGAGTCAACAACTCTGCCTTTGATGAAAGATGATTCTCACATCAATTACAGAGCTGTGCCAGTCCTCAGTGGGTTTGATCATTGAGTTTCATGTTCAGTTGAGTGGCTCCCAATCAGCGGCCATTATCACATGCAATGCTGGCCATTTAACAGATCACTACAGATGAGTACAGGATTGATTACTGCTGATCTTTTCTTTTCAATCACGAGTTTATTCCAGAGATTGATTTGGAAATGAGATTACAGCCCATTTGTGTGTTTTAGGATTGAGGATTTTATATTAATCCTTTCAATTTTAATGAACAATTGCTGTACTGGGGGAAGATTAGAGTTTTTTTAGACTCTAGTCTGATGTCTGGGACTGGTATTTGTCTCTGATATGGCAGATTTGAAAATATAGTGGCTTTACAAAGATAGACTTTTATTCAAAAGTTCTGGGTCAGTATGGTTTTTATATTGAGAAAGTTTGCATTAAATTGACCTGAAGTGACACTATAAAGTTTTTCATTATTACAGAAGATTTACATTAAATACATGCTGTACTTTGTATTCCATCATAGATTCCATCATTAAAAAACATCAGTATCTTTGTTTTCCAAAAAAATGTAAAATATAAAAATACAAATAACAGTCAGGTTCCATTTCAGCTGTGATGGTCATAACTAATGTTTCTTGATAGCCAAATCAATGCTTAAAGAGGCTTCAGTGCTTTCAACTTTCTGTTTTTTTTTCTTTAAGGTGGATCAAGTTTGAAGAGAAGGTGGAAAAAGGTGGAGAACGATGGAGTAAACCACACGTGGCCACTCTATCTTTACACAGTCTCTTTGAGCTTAGGACATGTATAGAGAAGGGCACCATCATGCTGGATCTGGAGGCCTCCACTCTGCCAGGGGTCGTTGGTGAGTTTTTCTTTTGCAGCCATTTTCAGCCTGAACAGGGGCCCGGCCAGTCAAAAGATGCTCTTCAACTAAACTTACAAATTTACTAAAATTACAAATTTAAAGTCTTATCGGACTCTGATACCTCTTTTCCTCTGATTTAGTTCTGGCATTGAGCAGAGATATCTTTAAATACCAAACAACTAGCTAAAAAACTAGCTTCTTTTTTAAAAAGCACACTGCGGTCTTTTGAATAAATAATTTTCTTTTTCTTTAACACAACCTCCTTTAATGCAAAATAAATGCAATGAAATATCATGCCTATTATTTCAGGTTAGACAGGATTATTACAGTTAACTGAAGCCATAAAATATGACTATTATTCAATCATTCATCCATTCATTTTCTTTTCGGCTTAGTCCCTTTATTAATCTGGGGTCGCCACAGTGGAATGAACCGCCAACTTATCCAGCATATGTTTTATGCAGTGGATGCCCTTCCAGCTGTAACCCATCACTGGGAAACATCCATACACACCTATTCACACACATACACTCTGGACAATTTTAGCTCACCCAATTCACCTATAGCGCATGTCTTTGGACTTGTGTGGGAAGCCGGGGCACCCGGAGGAAACCCACACAAACACGGGGAGAACATGCAAACTCCACACAGAAATCCCAACTGACCCAGCCGAGGCTCAAACCAGCGACCTTCTTGCTGTGAGGCGATCGTGCTACTCTCTGAGCCACCGTGACACCCATGACTATTATTATATTATTATAAAATATTATTTCCTAATTAAAATAAATAAAAAATTACATGAAACTTCGATTCAAATGACTAGTTACCATGGAAAAGTTAACGTTTTCATGTAGCTTAATGTAAAACTAAAATAAATAATATGATTAAAAATATATTTAAAGCTATGTACACTATGTAGACTTACAAATAATCAGTAAACTAATAAAAATAAACAACAAAATGTCAACAAATTTGATTGTTAAATTCAGTAATCTTCATGGGAACTATCGTACTTGCCGAAATGCAAATGTTTTTCATGGGTGTGATCAGCCTGAGTTGGTCCCTGATGTGTACGATCACACCGATGCGATTAGAACATTCACAATTAACATCATCAACTGCTAAATTAAAGTCTGATTTTCTGTGATGACATGTGGTGAGGCATGTCATGAGGCATGCAGTTATTGTCATAAATCACAATTTATACAATATCAGATATTTCACAATGTAATTTAGCACAATATTTGCAGAAATGGGAAAAAAACAACAACAATACATACATACATACATAAAGCATTGGGGCTGCAGTGTGTCACATGATAAACTTGACGCATTGCCATGGATACTTTAAAGTGAAGCATTCTAAATAATGGTCACATAAAAAAACTCACAAAGGGAGGGTCAGCAGAAGTATTTAAAACCTACGTGTGAAACGGTTAAGGGCAAATGCAATTAAACGTTTTGTGTGGATGTGCTGCTCTGATAATGAGGTGCGTTTAGGTGTGCTTTGTGTGTATATATATTGTATATGTATTTAAACACATACAATGCACAACAGCACACACACTGGCCAAATATTAAAAGTGTAAGGATTACATTGTATAAAAATATTGCATAGGCTTGATCCATAGATGGTCTGCTGGTGCATTATTACTTTGCATATGGTGAGCAGATCCATTGTCTCTCTGTGCACTTGACAATCTAAATAGCAAATCTGCTGTGGGAATGAGAGATGAGAATCTGACTGGTTTATCACACGTTTCAGCCAAAACACATAAATTTTTTCATTAAGAGAATAGGTAATACAACTGTTTTAGATGATGTGCCAGGCATGCTAACCATTTTTTCAGAAACCAGCAAAAGTTAATCCAGATACATCTGCTTACATCAGGTATGGGCAAACTCAGTCCTGGAGGGCCAGTGTCCTGCAGATTTAGCTCCAACCCTAATGAAACACACCTGCCTATAGCTTTCTAGTAATCTTGAAGACACTGATTAGCATGTTTAGGTGTGTTTGATTAGTGTTGGAACAAAACTCTAGGCCCTCTAGGACTGAGTTTGCCCATCCCTGGCTTAGATCATTAAAGTAGGCTCCTATGTTTATTAGGCAACTATATTTTGCTTAGGAAATTAGAAACAAGAAACTGAGCTTGGTTTCTTAAATTTGAATGATTATATGGACAAGATGAGTCAAAAACATTGTTTTTTTAGGGGATCATTTAAACTACTGCAGGGCCAGAATGAAAACGTTATGTTGTTGTTTTTTTCTAATAGTTTTTTTTTTGGTAACACTTTACAATAAGGTTTCATTAGTTAATGTTAGTGAATGTATTTACTAACTTGAACTAAGAATGAACAATACTTGTACAGCATTTATTAATCATAGTTCAACACTTACTAATGTCTTATTAAAATCCAAACTCATGCTTGTTAACATCAGTTAATGCACTGTGAGTTAACACGAAGTGAACATGAACAACTTTATTTTCTAGCATAAACACACAATGAACAAAACATTTATTACAGTATTTGTTCATGCTAGTAAATGCATTAGCCAACATTACTTAATGAAACCTTATTGTAAATTGTTACCTTTTTTGGTGCATAAAATAAAGCATTGCAGTTCAGTGTTATGTACGAAGTCGGCATGTTTTTCAGATATGATGCTTTGTGCATTGCATTTATTTTTGTGCATTCTGAGAATCATGATTTTAGAAGCCAGTTTTTCTGTCATGGAACTGCCTTTTTGAAAAAGCTCAGATTAGATTCATGTAGGGCATCAGCTCTGCCACCCTATATTGTGGACAAAGGGCAGAAGAAAGATCATAAAGATAACATGTATAATCAGATCAGAGGAAAACCCAAATGTACTGTAGGAGCTGAGAGCTAGCACGTGTGATATGCATGCATCGTCCTGGTCAGCGCAACCCATCTATTTTCTTGGTTTCCAAATACTCACATGTCAGGATGTATTCATAGCTCTGTTTAATACAGTCCTCTCTCAGCCGCCGCTGTAACTCTGGGCTCAGATGCATGGGTGGATGCATCCATTCAGGATGGCCATTTCTTTTATGCTGAAATCAGGCGTAGCGTGAGGAAAATGAGGTTGAAAGTTGTGTCTGTTAAAAGGCTCCACTGCACTTCAGCAAAATATTTGATTCTGCTGATTATTTCATAAGTGTTTCTTTGGAGGATTGAATGAGAATAGAGTTTGGCTGTCTGGATTTAAGATAGCTGGTTAGAAATCATAACCACTGCTAGCCAATCAAGTGAGATTTATTAATTCACCTACTTTAGTCTCATATCTGTATCTCTTACTCAGAGCATGATGTGTCAAGTCCTATAATCAATTTGCAGTAAATCTTAAGTTAAGCTCAGTCAACCTCATAGAGCGCCTTTTGAGCTAAAAATGAGTTGAAGGACCGGCCATTAAGGGCCAAACCATTCATAAAAAGGGCCCGAGGGCCTAGGCCTCATCTCTTTGACCCTCTTTTATAAAAATAGATGCTTACAGGAACCACCAGACAATCTTATGCCCAAGCCACTGCCTCATTAGACGTCCACTTCTGAAGGCTAAGAATAGACTGCAATGTGTCGCTTCACTGACACCAACTTTAAGATCCTTCAGAGAGCTCATTGCCAAGTTGTAGTTAAAAGTTTGAAGACCAGCATTGTTATATAAAGTTGATATTTGAATAAAAAGATTGCTCCCTTGGCTGTAATGAGCTCCGTAGAAGTGAAACAAGCATGAGGCAGGTCTTTTTTTTTTCTTTCCCACTGTCTGCTTGTCTTGACTGTTTGTCATTTTTTCTTTCTCTCTCTTTCAGAAATGATCACTGACAGTCAGATTGAGAGTGGCCTTTTGAAAGCTGACCTGAAAGAAAAGGTCATGTACACCTTGCTGAGGAAGCATCGCCACCAGACCAAGAAATCCAATCTTCGCTCCTTAGCTGACATTGGCAAAACGGTCTCCAGTGCAAGTAGGCTGTTTTCCACCCCGGATAATGGTAATACAGGTGCCAGTTTGGTGCAGTTTTTTTTTTTTTTTAAGGCTTTTCTTGTTTCTTTTTCCTTCATCTTTTATGTGATATTTGGAAATGTATAGTAAAATTCTCCACACGTTTTAAAATACTATTATTAATTTGGTTAAAAATACTTTTGTATTTTTGTGTTTTGATTTTTCTTGTTTTAATCTCAAAGATAACAGAGGTAAAATAAAAACAAATATTCGTAATTTTACTCATCAAATTATATTTTGGAAGAATTACATCACCTTTTAATAGATTTAATTTAATCGGAAGTTTTCAAGCAGCGTCTAACTTGCTTCTAATAATAATTGTTACTAATTTACTGATTTATTGTTGACTCAGGATTTAGACTACCCTATTGCTTTTTTTAATAAGTAGTTGTGTCCACATGTTAAAGACTCCATGAAATCACTTGATAATGTCTTTTTTCCTCATACTCACCTTTCAATTTTTTTTAACCCTGAAATGAATACTTTTATTCAGCAAGGCTTCATTTAACTGATCAGTTGTGACAGTATCGATGTATAATGTTGCATGAATTTGATTTCAAATAAATGCTACTCTCTTGATCTTTCTGTTAATCGGACGAACAGATTACATTTATGGACAGCTGTTTTTATTATAATAGGAAATGTGTTTTTTGCAGCATATTAGAATCATTTCTGAAGGATCATGTTACACTGAATACTCTGCTTCCCCATTAAAGAAATAGATGACATTTTAAATATTTTAAAATACAGAGCAGTTGTTTTAACATTAGAACTGTCACAAGCTAAATTGTACAAATTTTAAGATAAACAAAATAATAATTAATTAGGTGAAGCTGTGTGGTTGAATTTGTCATCGTATCATATGCAGAATGGTAAATTATTATTGTCTGTAGACTATTTTTGTCATTTAAATTGCAACCTACTGTATGATTAACAACATTGCATTATAATGTTACAGCTCTCAAATATGTATTTACTTTCTTGTCAGTGCAAACTTGTTTAGCTTATCTTAAGTGTAGCCTGCATCAAGTGTCGAACTAAAACAACAGGACAAAAATCTAGTTGATGACTAGACATAATCATTTCATGACTCTGACACTTCTTTGGCAAATTTCTGTGAAATGTTTATTTTTTGTTAGCTATTTCTAAACAGAATTTGTGCTCGGGTAAAAATTAATTTCACAATATTGCAGTTTTTTTTACTGTATAATCAAATTCCTGCAGTATTGCTGAGCATAAGAAGAGCATTAAAAAGTATTGCAAAAATATCTCACAGACTTTGTTACCATTTAACTTTGTTACTATTTACTAGTTCGCTACAGCCGTATTGTGGGAGTGACATTGTCAATGTAGAGAGCATTTGATTAGTCAAACAATCATAGGAGTATGCAAGCAGAGCGGAGAATTCATGGAGTCTTTAAATAGTAACTTCCTTACCAGTCCTTGTTTTTGTTTAGTCTGTCCTGTTTCTGTCTTCATTTTCAGTGATGCACACACACTATACTGTTGCATTACATTGCTGAGAATGTGACCATTTATGAACTGATCAGAGAACAATGTTTTAATGTATACAAGACAAGACTTCAAAAGAGGCAATGGTCAAGAGGATCAATAGATTTTTGGCATTGATATTCATTCATGCCTTCAGCTAATGGAATAATTCATCCTATAATGAAAATTTACCCACTATTTACTCGCCCTCAGGTGGTTCCAAACCTTTATAAGGTTAAACACAAAAGAATATATTTTGGTATTTTGTAAGGCAATAGCTACAGGTTTCCAAAATTCTTCAAAATATCTTCTTCTGTGTTTAGCAGGGAAAAAAAATCAAACATGTTTGTAAAAATTGAAGGGTGAGTAAATGATGGCTTTTTGGGTGAACTATTCCTTCAAGACTGATAATGTATTGATAATACTTCACATAAACATCACAAGAGCCCTTTTCCAGCTGAATGTGCACAGGGTTTATAATAAAATTCTCTGATTTGATGACTAATTGACTGTTTGAATATTTTATAAATAGTATTCAATAAAACTTCTTACAGTATATTCAGCATACAAACCAGTTTTTATCAGTGTGTGAGATTTTACTCCAGTCTCACACAATCTATCACAAACCTTGCTAAAACCGCTGATATGACCACTTGTCACCTTAACAGTCTTTCTTTTCACCCCTCTTACCTTCTTTTATCCTTTCTGCTGCACTTGTCACTAAAAGCACGTAATCCACTTGAGAGTTCAGTGCCTTGTCTAATAACTCGTACCTCAGAAGAGGTTTTGCGAGCCCCTGGAAGTCCAAGCATGGGATGGCCTAGTAAGTCCAACTTACCAGTTGCCAATACATGTGTGGGCCCTGCTGAGAAATCCAACAAGAATTCCCTGTTAGTTGTGTTAGTTGTAATTCCATGTTAGCATAATCATGTAAAACTAAATTGATATTGCACAGCACTCTCTCTTCCCATTGTGGAGACCTGCAAATCAGCAACCAGCACCTCGTTCGGCCTCATGTATTCAAAACATTAGATTATGTTGGTGACCAGCAGTCCTGGATCTTTCAGCAGGGTCGATTCTCATTCCATGCAGTGTGTAATGTAGTGGCAATAACATGGTCATTTAAAAGAATAGTTCACCCAAAAAATGTATTCACTATTTTTACACATCCTCAAAGGGTTACAAACTTTTATGAGTTTCTTGTTTTCTGTTGAACAGCAGATATTTTGAAATATGTTGGAAACTGGTAGCCATTGACAGCCACAGTAGAAAAAACATGTACATATAGGATAGTTAATGGCTATCAGTTTTCAACATACCTCAAAATATCTGCATTTGTGTTCAACAGAAAAAAAGAAACTTGAATATCTTTGTAAAAAGCGGAGGCTGGGTAAATGATGACAGAATTGTTGTTTTTTTGGGTGAACTCTCTCTTTAAAAGAGTCATATCAGGTTGAATGAGGGTTTATGGATTCTTTGGATAATCAAAACCTCAGTAAAAAATTCTAATATTTTGAATGTATGATATGACTCTTGACCCTTGACATTTTAAGCATGTTACTAAAGCTTTTGTTGTTGTTGTGACCAAGTATGTGTAGTCATCCACATAGTCTGTTGTGTAATATCTAGATTTTCCCATTATGTTGATCTTCAGCCCTAATAGATTTCAGTTCCAAAGTCTTCTAATAATCACACTGGACTTGTTTCTGTAAAACTTTCCACTGGAGATCATCATATCATCATGACCATAACATTTAATTATAAGCAGCCCTGATCAGATAATGTAGGATTTATGAAGGTGGATGTAAGATTTTTTTTTCTTTTGTATATTTACACAGTGTAGTTTACTTTAGTTATATTAGTTATATATTTTGAGGGTGTTTTTTTTCTTTTTTCTTTTTTTAACTTTTTTTTTTTGGCTGCATCAAACTGACATCTTTGTAACAAAACAATCCCGGTCAGTAATAGCCCTGACGGATTTTCTGTGTCATTGGGAACACTTTGCTTCACTATCCTGATCCTGTTCTCCCGCAAATGCTTTTCACAGCATGATGCCAATGATTTGGGTTCTGAAAGTAGGTTCCTTTCTTGCTTGACACATCACTTTTTCTCATTTGAATCATTTTAGTATAAAAATGCATGGATGGAAATTAAAAGTGCCTTAAGAAGCATTCATATTTTGTACAGTGTTGTCAGTCTCATTGGTTTCCAATTGGTTTCATCTAACATGTGAGATGTTCTGGATTTTTCTGCATTTGGGTTTCTCTATAAACGTTTCTTTCTTTCTTTTTTTTTAAATTGAGTGATTTGGTATTTAATTTGTGTCAGTATCACTTAACCCATGTTTTCACAAATTTTGCTCAGGCAGCCCAACCACTGCACACCGCAACCTGACATCAAGCAGCCTGAATGATATCTCAGACAAGCCAGAGAAAGACCAGGTGAGTCTAATTTCAAGATATACACTATACACATCACATCTCATGCACATTTAGTGGTTACAGTATATGTATATCTTTATTTAGCAAATAAAATGAAGTTAACAAGTGCCATTTACATTGTTACATTTAAAATGTTACAAAATGTTTCTTCTTCAGACAAATGTTGTAAATTGTATTTAGTTGATCTCGTACTTTTAATAAGATATTTATTTTTTTGGAAATTACGAAAATTGCATTAGTGTTTGTTTTTGCAGTATTACATCAGAAAAAAGCCAATACCAGCCCACAGACCCTCTCTCCCTTAAAAAGTGGTCGAAAGGGGACAAAAGATGTAGCTACACACATTTTATATCTCACGCGCACTCTGTCCGTCTTCCTGATTCAGCATGGGGACTAGGAGATTTAAGTCATAACTGATGAAAATTTGGTCAAATATTGCACCGCAAAGAGCAAAACTAGTTTTAGATTGTCTATAGCTTACCAAATGACTATGGAATAAGCTCCACTCCGCTGTGTGTTAGGCAGTTCTTTGCCTCCACGTCATGCATTTAAAATCTTTTAGCGCAATCCGTTGATTATCCCTTACATAATTCAAGGGCCAGTTGTCAATATATTCTTTACATAATTTTTCTAATTATTACTATTTTGAATTTAAAATAAAATAAATGTGTATTGTGTATGTTTTTATGTATATATGCATATATAAGTTTCATATATATATATATATATATATATATATATGTATGTGTGTGTGTGTGTGTTATATATTTTTTTATTGAATATATAAATGTACATGTTTCCATTCAAAGTTGCAAATTTATTTCATGCGCAAATTGAAAATGTCAAATAAAACATAAATAGAGCACTGTTGAATAAAAACATATGAATAAAGCACTGTTTACATCCAGTGTGTTCAAGAGAATAAAATTGACACTTCCTTGGAAACTAACTTGATATACTACTAATAAAAATTAATGTTTATGCAAGCCGGGGAAACCCCATCACCCTCTTCTCGCACTTCGTAAATAAGTTGCTCAACAGAGTATCAGACAACACACTCAATAATAAACTGTTATGCTATCTTGTTCTTGGAGGCAGGTGCTTAATGTTTGGGAAACATCATGTAAGACAGTTTAAGAAGGTAATTCAAGATTACTAAATAATATAAAAAAATGGACCTTCTTATAGGTATTTAAATTATTAAAACAAGATTAGAGATGTGTGGGATGAGTTTAGTCCACTAGTTTGTCTAGCACCTGAAGAAATGTATTTGGTAAATGTGTTTCCATTGGAGTTAATGCACATATATTTGTATCAGATACAGTAACAAGTTGTACTTGGCTTAATGAGAAAACGTGTTTTGTGCAATTTTGACCAAAAAAAAAATTCTGGGGGAAAATTTTTTATTTAAAATTCTGGATGCACTTGGCCGTAAACCAAAGCCAATAATGCTTGAATTAATTATTTATTCCCTGTAAAATAAATATAATGTTTTAAGACTTCTTAAATGTAAAATTTTTATTGACAGTGAAAGAGTCGAGTAGCTTCATTTTACCAGTGTTGCCATGATGGCACAATGTCGATATTGCAAAGAGCAGGAATAATTACTACATAGAAATGTCGTCAGCACATTATTTTGATCGGATTTGGTTTTTCCGATGAGCTAGTACAGTTTATGCATGTATACATATGTGTTCATAAATCTTATAACCACAGAACGGAATATTGAGCTCTTTTGAACTTTGTCCATTGTCCACTCGAACACAGGGAGAACATGTAAACTCCACACAGAAATGCCAACTGCCCAGCCGGGACTCAAACCAGGGACCTTCTTGCTGGTTTGCTTACTTGCTATTCAAGTAATCTGCTGAAATTGTATTCAAAGCACAATATAAGAACAAAATATTGCAATGCCATTTTTTTTTTCTTGCAGCCCTGATATGGATTGACACTGACTGTGTTTATGTGTGCAGTTTTTTTGTATTGTATTTTAAGTGATACAGTGTGCACACCAGTGGAGTGTGTAACACAAAGACAGAGCTGGTGAGAATTGCAGACATTTCTACTCCTAATGGGAAGTTGTTGTACTCTCACTGAGGGAGCAGCAGGAGGTCATGAGGCTGGTGTCAATCTGTGACAAACCGTAAAAATTAACTCGCTTCACAGAAGTTCACCTCAGAGGAATTGTCAAATCTGTCCTAATTACGTGAGAATCCATCCCTATTCTTCTTGCCGAGCGCAGCGAAATGGGAAAGAGCTGGCAAATTTTTGACAATGTTTCTGTGCTGCTGTGCGCAGAAAACATCAGTGTTTATGTGATTAGTGGAGGGCATCAACTGTTGACTGACACTGAGGTGATGCCCCTTGCCCTCTTTTTTGGCACTGATGGGGATTGAGAGTCTGCTATGGTGGGAGGTTGCCCAGAGACATGGACAGATTGGGACAGAGTACTAGTGTAGATTAAAGGGTGGCTCGGCTTTGTGTGAAAGTCTCGTGGTTTTTTTTTTTGGTGACGTAATTCTTGCTTTCTGAGATTAGACATTCACATAATCTGGAAATTAATGGAAAGCTAAGGAACATGAATGAGTATCTCTAAGTGATTTGATATGGTGGCTTAGACTCATTTTCCCTTGTGTATAATTAATAGTTTTTATGTAATAAATTGCTATTCTAAATGGAGCAAACGTAATATCCATTTCATGATTTTTTAAAGCCCTAAGGGTTCTTTCTGTAATGTAGGGCAAGAACACGCTGACTTATTCTTCTGAGAGAGCGCCCCCTTTAGGCAGTTGAATGAGTATATTGGTGTTTTTCCAAGCCTTGACAAAACTGCTAAATATCTGCTAAAACCTTTTTTGATGGTCCAACAACATACATTTTTAACTCTCAAGTATATTTGTAAGTATGCCAACTTATTCGCCTAACAGTCTAATAATACTTGACTGAATTGACTCAGAGTTAATTGACATGTAATTGCTGTTCATCTGACACATGGCTTGAGTACAGAATGTGCATTGTATTGATGTGCCAGTGTAATAAAGCATTGCTTGTTCAAGCAGTGGAAGTTATTCATCGCATGTTACCTGTCAGGGAGCAGGACAACTTCAATAGAGGTGGATTTTATTTTATTTTTTTTTGAATGGACTGTTTGATGCTAGTTAACACATGAAATGCATAGAAATAATACATTTTAAGTGAAATAATTGCATTAATAGAACATGGTGACCCTTCATTCACTTCTTTACAATTCAGTGATAAATACTGATGTAAAGCTGAGGAAAAACACTAGGGGTTGCTTAAGGTGTGTCCTTCTAATACCTTAATCATCCCTTTACGCTCTTCTGATAATGCTGTCTGCAATCTGCTCTCTGGGTAGTAACATCACTCCCCCGTTTATGGCTATCACTTCCCCACTTGTTTTTGTTTCATTCATGGTTAAGATAATCTTTGTCGCTCCTTGGTACTTTTTGTTTTCTTAATTTCAAGATTATTAAGAATATATTGAGTTTTTAAAAAAAGGTTATTTCCATGAAGGAGGGAACCTGACATTGGGCTGACATTTGTCTTAACCTTCTCTTTTTAAAATGAAAGATAGCTGAGAAACCTAAAACTCTAATGTACTAAAGATGTATTTAAAACAATATAGCTGAAAGTTCTTATGACTTGTGTGAAGCATATTCACTGTTGTGTAGCATTTTGATAAATATTAATTCATGACATATTTAATTATTATTATTATTATTCATTCATTCATTCATTCATTTTCTTTTCAGCTTAGTCCCTTTATTAATCAGAGGTCGCCACAGCGGAATCAACCGCCAACTTATCCAGCATACGGACAATTTAGCTTACCCAATTTTTCTATAGCGCATGTCTTTGAACTTGTGGGGGAAACCGGAGCACCCACGTGAACACGGGGAGAACATGCAAACTCCACACAGAAATGCCAACTGACCCATCCGAGGCTCGAACCAGCGACCTTCTTGCTGTGTGGCGATTGTGCTACCCACTGCGCCACTGTGACGCCCTATTATTATTATTATTATTATTATTATTATTATTATTATTATTATTATTATTATTATTATTATTATTATTATTAATTAGTGATCAGCTTTAACAAGCAGATGAGATAAAAAAAAAAAAACACACAGTACTGAACTGAAATTGAAATATGTGACCTTGGATCACAACCAGTCTTTTGTAGTCTTTTCTCCAGTCTATTGTACAGGTATATTTAGGAATAATCAGAAATAGAGTGTATGGGTCGGAATTGCTGTTTTCTTTTTTTCTTTTATGACTACAAATATTAGAACGTTAAGTAAAGATCACATTCTGTTAAGAATTTGTGTAAGCTTCCTACTGTAAATATATCAATACTAAATTTTTGATTAATAATATGCATTTCTGAGCACTTCGTTTAGAAGACATTTTAAAGGAAACTTTCTTTTTATCCGGATGTTCGGATAATTTAATCTCAGACAAATATTGACCTATCCTAACAAACCAGAGTATTTGAGCTGTCTGTTCATTAGTGTTTTTAAAATTTATAAGTTTCTAAAAGGCATCACCAAGGCTTTCCAGGAAATTGTAAAAAGTTTCCGAGTTAACCAAAGCATGCCATGATTATTAAACCAGTATTCTTTTCTAAAGCCTGACACAAGGTCATTCTATTCATCAAATGCAGATGATAATACATCAGAATATGCACAATTTATTTGACAACTATAATACAATGATAATCAGTGTTAGGATGGTTTTGCTATGATATCTAATAAAAAGTCCTTGAAAAGAGATGATCTCTGATTTGTCTCATCATGTGCTCAGGTGCTTCAGGTTAAATGTTTTCCATTGTGCCATTGAAAGGTGCTCTTTTGTCAATGGTTAACAAAACTGCTTGCTCTGCTGTTGAATACGACATTCAAGTGAGAATGTTATTGTTTATTTACTGGTGGTATTACTGGGACCCTGGTTTATTAATGACTAACATTGTAACCCCATGTTCAAGTTAATCAGCAGAGCTGTCAGATCTGATTTATGAGCTTCCCAATTGACGTGTCTAGAACTTCTGGATTGCTAGTCTGTTAAAAGAATACTGAGTGTTTACATTATTGTAAGTAATAAATATATAAAGGCACATTGTATTCGTAATATGTTTGAGCCATTGCACGTTTTAATAACTATGAAATGAATGAAATTACCTTAGAGGCACCAGTTGAAATAAATGGTTATGTGAGCAGGGTGTACTAATTATCTCTGGCTTGTAAATTTCACATTTGGCACGACCTCAAAGATTGAGCGGGAAGATGCCACTGCCTTTGAAGTTGGCCTTCACTTTATCGTTGGTAGGAACAAAAACAGCCTGTATAAATAAAACAAATGAACTGATCTTTATACTGGTTACTACTGGTTTCTCTGAGTTAAAAGCAAAAGAATGCAGGAGTCACAGTAGGCCTTTGCTGAACCCCGGAATAAACCATCCCACGTACACCCACCAATCTTTGTAATTTTCATTAGATGGACAGTTGCGGCTGTTAGAATGTCTTGGCATGAAAAGCCAGCAGGGCAACATTTTTTTAATGAGGTCATGTGTTGGGGCTTGATTTGTTTTCATCTGTTGCTTCATTAAAATACCACCCTATACTTTTTTTTCCAGCTGAAGAACAAGTTCATGAAGAAGCTGCCCCGAGATGCTGAAGCCTCCAATGTTCTGGTTGGAGAAGTGGATTTTCTAGACAGTCCGTTTGTGGCCTTTGTGAGACTTCAGCAGGCTGTGATGTTGGGGGCGCTGACTGAAGTGCCTGTGCCCACCAGGTACAGTATGACCAGCTTTCATTTCACAAGGCTGAGCAGGAATGTAACAATTGTGGGGGAGGAATGTATGGTTTATTTAGAGGCTTTCGTTTAACAAATGCAAAAAAAAAAAAAAA
>CAIGQW010052710.1:1145486-1158339 GCA_903798125.1 Danio choprae
CTATATCATTTGTGAATCCATCTATCCATCCATCCATCCATCTATATATATATATAATATTTTGTTATTGTTTTCCCCAGATTTCTGTTCATTCTTCTTGGACCCAAAGGCAAAGCCAAGTCATACCATGAAATCGGTAGAGCAATTGCTACCCTGATGTCTGATGAGGTATATGTACAGACACTTTTCACTTTAAGTTTTGATGCCACAAATCCTGTTTTAGAGGGCTAATGTTTATTTTATTTCACAATTACAGTGTACATAAAGAAGATTACTCAAGAATGTAAATGTATCCAAATTTGCGCAAAGACTAGTTTTCATTGGTAGTCCTTTTACCAGATGTTATGTAAGGGATATCCTTACAGTATCCAGGCGGTTGTTATTGTAGAACAAAGCCCAACAGGTTCAACACAAAATGGAGGGCTGTTGTATAAGCTTGAAAACTACTATAGCAGCTGCCTGGATCTACTTTATCCTACCTATTACATGGCTACTTGCCACAAAATGTAAAATTTAAACATACAACTGTAATAGTTTATTAATTCTAAAGACAAAGTTGACAAACACAAAAATGGCTGAATGCAGCATACACCAGCCTGTGTATTATGCAGTCACAAGATGGCTCCAACGTCAAAAACAGTGGCATGACAGACACAAGCATATGCATCTGCATGTGAATGCATTCACTGACAGTCAAGATAAAGTACCTGGAATCAGAATCAAGTATTGCAGAGAGCCATGTAATAAAGTTAACTAATGTTCACAATGCTGGTTATGAAGAAGCCCTTTCTTAAAATTTAAAGGTTAAACGATACACATTCTCTAATAGATTGATATAATAGATCAGCCAGAAGGGGAGGATATAAACTATGCCTATATTTATACTACAAAACTATTTTTAAAAAGATTGATGTTTTCATCATGTATTTTGTAAGGATTTTAAAAATACAATGATGAAAAATAAACAGTTTTTAATAAAACATGCTTATTTGAATAATATTTCCAGAAGTTTTAAAACTGTATTTTTGTATTAGACCAACTTTTCAAATAATGATTGAAATGAGAAGGAATCATAGAAAGAAAACGTCTTACAGCATCATTTGATAAAGTATTTTTAATGCTGCATTTACGTCACAGATATTTAGATGGGATTGCCATCATTGATGATTCATATGATGCGAGCCAAAGATAATCATCACTATGGGAGATGAAAAAGCATCAGGAAATGCAAAATTAATACCCATGGCTCCTACTTATGCCTTCTTATATGTGTCCTTATTAAATACCACCTGTGACATGGTTTGTAATTGAATCATTCTTTTGAACAGATCCTTTGGTAAACCAGCGAAGACTAGTTTATTATACTATAGTTTATATTTAAATCAATTTATTTGATTTTAGATGTCAGAAAACTACACATTTCATATTATTACATAAATGAACTGGGGAATTAGTTATTTGAGTGAACAGTTGTTGTTCCTAAATGTAGTCTGTGTGTGTGTCATTTTTGAAAAAAGGTTTGTGCTCTGATAATCATATGAGTTAGCCAGTAATCACAGTTCTCTCATCAAGGTCTTCCATGAAATTGCGTATAAAGCCAAGGACAGACAAGATCTCCTTGCTGGCATTGACGAGTTCTTGGATGAGGTCATCGTCCTCCCTCCTGGGGAATGGGACCCTGCCATCAGGATAGAGCCTCCAAAATCCCTGCCATCCTCAGATAAGAGGTAGTTAATATGTGTCTTTTTTATGATTAGCCAAAAACATTAAAGGGATAGTTCAACCAAAAATTTTAATTCTGTCATGTTTTACTCTTTCTTCAAAACTTGTTTGACTGTCCTTTTCTCTGTTGAACACAAAAGATATTCTGAAGAAAGCCGAAAACCTGTAATCATTTACTTCCATAGTATTTATTTTTCCTACTATGGACATCAGTGGTTACAGGTTTTCAGCTTTCTTCAAAATATTTTATTTTGTGTTCATCAGAAGAAACAAACTCATCAAGGTATGAGTTATAGAGTAAATGTTCAATTTTTTTAGGTGAACTATCCCTTTAAGCCTTATGCAGTAATTTCACATATGGCACATATGGTCAGGAAGTAGATTCAAAGGCCACCTGGCCAGGCATTCATTCATTCATTCATTCATTCATTCATTCATTCATTCATTCATTCATTCATTCATTCATTCATTGTGGAGGAGCAGAGCAGCAGTTAATTAGATAAAGTACGTCATCTTTCTTTGGCTTGAGGTGAAATGACAGCAGGCTGCAACCACTTACTGCCACCTCAATGGCTAGCAGCATACAGTACAGCAGCCCACAGCCCACACTCACACCAGCATAACACAGTGTACACAACACACACAGACATGCAGTCAGAGGCTGTTGAATGTAAACAACAGTCGAAATACTTCATTTATTATCTATCTAGCTGTCTGACTGTTTATCTGTCTGTCGTTCTATTGCTCTCTCACTCTTTCTGTCTGTTTATCTGTCCTTCTTTCTGTCTGTCAGTCTGTCGCCGTTTGGTTCTATCTGTCATTCTATCATTCTGTCTGTCTGGCTTTCTGTTTTTGTCTGTCTTACTGTCTGTGTATGCGTCTTTCTTTCTGTATGTTTATCTCTCTGTCTCTCTGTAGTTATATTGTTTTTTTTTTTACTCTGTCTATCATTCTATCACTGTCTGTCTTTCTGTTTTTGCCTTTCTTTCTGTTAGTCTGTCTGTAGTCTGTCTGTTGTTCCATTACTCTTTCACTTTTGTTCTGTCAATCTATCTGTCTGGCTGTCTTTTTGTCTGTTTATCTGTATTTTTGTCTGTAGCCTGTCTGTTGTTTCATTGCGTCTTTGCTCTTTCTATCTATCTATCATCTTGTCTGTCTGTCTCTCTATTTGTCTGCTTAGATAAAATAGCAGTTTTGTCATTTTATCTATTGCTTACCTGTTTATCATTCAACCATTCTATCTGACATCTATCGTTTTATCCTTTGATTGATCATTTTATCTGTTGTCTGATCATTTTATCAGTTTATCTCCAGTTCTGCCTCTTTATCTATCATTCCTTTTTGTTTTATTTTATTAAATTCGTGTCTTTCTATATAGATTATATAACTATTACCATATTTGCATATCAGGGCACTTAGATTGTAATCAAGGTACTTTAAAGATTAACATTATGTATGTCCCGAGATGCATTGTTATATTTTATGCAATAGCCAAAAATACACTGTATTGTATGGGTCAAAATGTTTTATTTTCTTTTATGTCAAATATTATTAAAATATCAAGTAAAGCTGATGTTCTGTAAATATATCAAAACCTAATTTTTGATTAGTAATTTAATATGCATTTTTAAAAGCTTTAAATTAGGTTTTCTCAGTATTTCAACCTGACCTATCCTAACAATCTAGTGGGAAACCTATTTATTCAGCTGTCAAGTGATGTATAAATCTCACAATTGACACTTTTGACTGGTTTTTGTTGTCAATTGTCACATATTATCAACTCTATGCTGTATTTTATTCCACACAGTATTACATTTGTGAGGACTGCCAGTCTATGAGCTTATTTTGTTAAGTTAACTTAATTGTGAGGACTTTTAGGCTTGAAAACAATCCACTGAGTGTGTCTTTTGTCAACTTTTTTTTTCTGTTCTGTCTTTTAATAAGATCTCTTAGACATTTAATAACATTAGATGTCTGGATTTGTTTGTAATGCTCTCCAGAAAGAACATGTATGCTGGAGGGGACAGCACACAGATGAATGGAGACACTCCTCACAGCGGTGGGCACGGCGGCGGGGGACACGCAGTGGGCGACGAGCTGAAGAAGACGGGGAAGTGAGTTAATGTTTGTGTAAATTCTTCTGAAGGAACAAATTATGCTCAGCCTACAAACACTGTGGTTTGATTCAGATAAAGGTTTGTTTGACCCCTTTCGAAATTACTATAATTATCTTAATATTAGACAAACAACAAAATCAGCACAAGCTCTGTTTACCCAGTACAGGCTGTTATCATTAGACTTGAATCTTCAAGTACAGTTCAGCCTCATGCCTTGACCTTTAATAAAGAATTGCTGCATACTATGAATGTTGCTTTTTTCTTATTTATTTAATCCCCATTACCAATTAATAAAACCAATAGATATTAAAAACAACATAAACACATTTAAACAACAAGAACAAAAATCTAAGACCACCATACATATATATTTGTATTGTGCATAAATGTAATTGTAAATTTTTCATTACATTGCACATTGAGCTGTCAGTTTTACAGTTTTATTGAAAAAGTATGTCTTATTGAATTTATTAATATTTGTAAATATGTTTATTAAATAATAATAAATACATATTTATTCATTCATTCATTTTCTTTTCGGCTTAGTCCTTTTATTAATCTGGGGTCGCCACAGCGGAATGAATCGTTTTATGTTTTATGCAGCGGATACCCTTCCAGCTGCAACCCATCACTGGGAAACATCCATACACACTTATTCACACACATACGATTTAGCTTACCCAATTCACCTTTACCACATGTGGGGGAAACCGGAGCACCCAAAGGAAACCTACTCGAACATGCAAACTCCACACAGAAATGCCAACTGACCCAGCCGGGGCTCAAACCAGTGACCTTCTAGCTGTAAGGCGATTGTGCTACCCACTGTGCACCATGCTGCCCCACATATTTAACAATATAAAATTATTAATTTTGTAAATTATTATTATTATATTAACAATATTAATGATGATAATAATAATAATAATAATACAATACTGCTACTACTATGGCGACGCGGTGGTGCAGTGGGTAGCACAATCGCCTCGCAGCAAGAAGGTCACTGGTTCAAGCCTTGGCTGGGCCAGTTGGCATTTCTGTGTGGAGTTTGCATGTTCTCCCTGTGTTGGCGTGGGTTTCCTCCGGGTGCTCCGGTTTCCCCCACAAGTCCAAAGACATGCGGTATAGGTGAATTGGGTAAGCTAAATTGTCCATAGTGTATGTGTGTGAATGACTGTGTATGGATGTTTCCCAGTGATGGGTTTCGGCTGGAAGGGCATCCGCTGCGTAAAACATATGCTGGATAAGTTGGCGGTTCATTCCGCTGTGGCGACC
This sequence comes from Danio choprae, assembly GCA_903798125.1. Taxonomy (NCBI): domain Eukaryota; kingdom Metazoa; phylum Chordata; class Actinopteri; order Cypriniformes; family Danionidae; genus Danio; species Danio choprae. The sequence goes on from CAIGQW010052710.1 coordinate 1,150,601, forward strand.
CCAGATTAAAAAAGGGACTAAGCCGAAAAGAAAATGAATGAATGAATGAATGAATACTACTACTACTACTACTACTAATAATAATAATAATAATAAAAATAATAATTATAATTATTTGGCATGTTTTTTTATTGCATGTTTTTTTTTGTTTTGAATTAGACATAGAATCAGTGTTTTTGAACCCCACTGCACAAAGTGAATATACATTGTTGAATACAGGAAAACAGATTGAAAAAAAACTATGAGTTGAAACAAACAATGTAATATAATTGTTAATACATTTTGTATTTTGTTCATCAGGTTTTGTGGAGGCCTTATTCTTGACATCAAAAGAAAAGCCCCCTTTTTCTTCAGCGATTTCTACGATTCACTACACATCCAGTCTTTGTCTGCCATTCTTTTCATCTATCTGGGAACAGTAACCAATGCCATCACGTTTGGAGGACTGCTGGGCGACGCCACAGAGAACATGCAGGTGAACACACAGCTTAAAAAAAACAATCATGAGAAACTTTGCAGGTTTACGAATGCACAATATGCCATCTGTGCCCGAGACTTTCTAAATAAGATTTAGTCAAATGTCACCAGGGATTACAATGTAATTCAATCTCGGTCAATCTTTAACTGACGCACACTGGGAACACCTTATCTGCCCTCCTTTTGAAATGTTACCTCTAGTTCAAGGGTCATTTTAGTAAGTTAAAGTCTCATAGATCATGTATATAGCTGTCTTAAAGATGAATGCTGAGGTTGCCATCGGCTAGTCAATGTTTTAGCTCAGGGAAGCCTTGCAGTATTTGCCAGCTAGCATAGGGTTTATTTATGTGTTCATGTTTATACATTGGTATTTCAAATTAGGATTTTAACGGGATAGTTCACCCAAATGGTTTTAAACTTTCATTCATTCATTCATTTTCTTTTCAGCTTAGTCCCTTTATTAATCTGGGGTCGCCACAGCGGAATGAATCGCCAACTTATCCAGCATATGTTTTACGCAGCGGATGCCCTTCCAGCTGCAACCCATCTCTGGGAAACATCCACACACACTCATTCACACATGTACACTACAGACAATTTAGCCTACCCAATTCACCTATACCGCATGTCTTTGGACTTGTGGGGGAAACCGGAGCTCCCAGAGGAAACCCACGCTAACACGTGGAGAACATGCAAACTCCACACAGAAATGCCAACTGACCCAGCCGAGGCTCGAACCAGCGACCTTCTTGCTGTGAGGCGATCGTGCTACACACTGCGCCACCATGCAGCCCGTTTCAAACTTTATGACTTTCTTTTTTTTTGTTAAACACAAAGGAAGATATTTTGAAGAAATTTGGAAACTGATAAAAAAGTAAAAAAACAAACAAACAATGGAAGTCAATGGTTACCGGTTTTCCAACACCTTTCAAAATATCTTCTTTTGTGTTCAACAAAATGATGACAGAATTTTCAGTTTCGGCTGAGCCATCCTTTGAGAATAGCAACTAATTAACGGGATTTCAAAACTAGTTTCTAAATCAACTGTTGTTTGTTATTTTACTCAACAAAAGGTCTAAATGTCTAATGAAAGTGTTCCAGGCAGAACAACAAGATAATTAGCTTTTGTCACGGTATTTGGCTAAGGTCAAAAGACAGATGAAGAGGTAATATTACACCTCAATTACAGACATTCCTCTCTGGACTGGATTATATTTCCCAGAGTGGGCCCGAGTTAGACATAAACAGGCACTCAGATTGTGTGAGAAATGCAGATACAGTACGCAAATGATTCAAAAGGGATGTAAATTTTCATAAACATTATTTGCTGTTAGAGTCTGCCAGACATGATTGGGATTTCAGTAAATATTGAGATTTCATAAACTAATTAGGCCAGGGTTAGTTACAGCTGACATAAGAGTGTTTGTGGGTAATGTGCAAGGTCTTATGATCTAAAAATGGTTAATTCAGTTTATGGGTCAATTTATTGAATTTGGGTAGGTGATAAAGAGTTCTTGATTTGCATAATATTTTTACAAAAATGACTCTATTAACTTTATGTACATTTAGGGGAAATTACATTTAAGGGATTTATTAAGATTGTATTCTGAGCCATTTCTGTGAGCAAGCATTTTAAAAGACCCTTTATTTTAAGGTAACAATTCCCGCTATTAACAAACCATAAACCACTTTTGCCTCAACACACTTCTAATTTGCTGCTTATTAATAGTTATTAAGGTAAGTAGTAGGGTTTAGGTATTGATTATGGAGGTAAAATAAGATCATGCAGGATTTGTTTTATAAGTACAAATAAACAACCTGTATCTTAATAATAGGCACGTAATAAGCAAGTAGTTAATAGTGAAAATTGGTACTTAAACTAAAGTGTTACCATTTTTTTTTTTAGATTACAATTCTTAAAGTAACTTTAATTGTATGTAATTCACACTTATATTTGGTCCTTATCAAACCAGAAATTTATACATTTTGATCTTGGTTCACTTTAAAGTGTTTTTCAGAATGTAAAGATACATTAAAAAAAAATCTTGACGTATCATGTGATTTGTGATGTGTCTTACCACTTTTTCTCAGATGAAAATGAAGAGCTTATTAACTTTAAAAGGAGTCAAAGCAGTGCACTAAATAGTTACATCAGAGATTGTTTTAATCCAACAAAATGTGCCAAGCATGAACACAACCTAAGTTATCTTAAAATTCAAGGTCATTTGTACCAAGGTTGAAAAAAAAAAAAAAAACAGATTCACATCAAACTCCAAATGCATTTAATAAGTCTGTAAACATTGAATTTCCTTTAACCTTGTTTCGTCTGCACAGGGATTTACAGAGATTTGACATTTTCTGCAGAAAATTTGATGGTTTTCTAAATATAAAGTCTAAGACTACCAGTGAAATCTTTGTATTTGGTATTTTTAAATCTTATTTTTTTTGCAAATTATGTTGTCAGTTTTACAGTTTTATATAAAAAAAAAAGCTTTTTTATATTTATTAATAATTGTTATGATAACACGGTGGCTCAGTGGTTAGCACTGTCGCCTCACAACAAGAAGGTCGCTGGTTCAAGTCCCGGCTGGGTCAGTTGGCATTTCTGTGTGGAGTTTGCATGTTCTCCCCGTGTTCACGTGAGTTTCCTCTGGGTGCTCCGGTTTCCCCCACAGTCCAAAGACATGCTCTATAGGTGAATTGGGTAAGCTAAAATTGGCCGTAGTGTGTGTGCATTCGAGAGTGTATGGGTGTTTCCCAGTACTGAATTGCAGCTGGAAGGGCATCTGCTGTGTAAAACATATGCTGGATAAGTTGACGGTTCATTCTGCTGTGGCGACCCCTGATGAATAAAAGGACTAAGCTGAATGAAAATGAATGAATGAATGATAATTGTTATTATTTTTAATTAAAATAAAAAAAGAATAGTAATAATAACAACAACAAGAATAATAAAATATTGTATACAATAATACCATGTTAGCATTTCTTAATAATAATAATAATAATAATAATAATAATAATAATAATAATAATAATAATGGGCCTCACGGTGGCGCAGTGGGTAGCACGATCGCCTCACTGCAAGAAGGTCGCTGGTTCAAGCCTTAGCTGAGTCAGTTGGCAGTTCTGTGTGGAGTTTGCATGTTCTCCCCGTGTTGGCGTGGGTTTCCCCCGGGTGCTCCGGTTTCCCCCACAAGTCCAAAGACATGTAGTATAGGTGAATTGGGTAAGCTGAAATGTCCGTAGTGTATGTATGTGAATGAGTGGGTATGAATGTTTCCCAGTGATGGGTTGCAGCTGGAAGGGCATCCGCTGCGTAAAACATATGCTGGACAAGTTGGCGGTTCATTCTGCTGTGGCGACCCCAGATTAATAAAGGGACTAAGCCGAAAAGAAAATGAATGAATGAATGAATGAATAATAATAATAGGGCGGCGCGGTGGCGTAGTGGGTAGCACTGTCGCCTCACAGCAGAAGGTCGCTGGTTTCGAGCCCCGGCTGGGTCAGTTGGCATGGGCAGCGGAAAGGGCATCCGCTGCGTAAAACATATGCTGGATAAGTTGGCGGTTCATTCCGCTGTGGCGACCCCAGATTAATAAAGGGACTAAGCCGAAAAGAAAATGAATGAATAATAATAATTTTTTGTAATTGTGTTTTTCCCTAACCTTGTGAATCTTCCACATTGTGTGTTTGTTAAAGGGTGTGCTGGAGAGTTTTCTGGGTACAGCGGTGTCTGGTGCAGTCTTCTGTCTTCTGGCCGGACAACCATTGATCATCCTCAGCAGTACAGGTCCTGTGCTGGTGTTTGAAAGGCTGCTCTTCAACTTCAGCAGGTGCTTCATCCACTCTGTTTAAACTGATAATAAATAGGAATTATTACATTGCTGAAGCCTGTACCATGAAGCTGGACTAGCTGGGTAGTCAGCTAAGTTTTAGTTTAGTTTGCACAAGTCCTTTAAAAATAGCTCAAATTTAATCATTCTTTGTTGCCATGGTATCATATGCTGCAAGACTAAACCTGCTCCGGGGCAGCTTATGTTCCAGATTAGAAATCACAAACCAAGTTCCAATCCAATCAATCAGCTGTGAGCAAAGTGTGCTCAACTGTGACAGTTTCTCCTTTTCCAAATTAAAAATGAAAAATGTCCACATTTTAAAAAAAGTCTGATTTTAGCAAGGATTATTTATTATTAATTTAGATGATTTATACAATATCTGTAATCCATTACACATAAGCAATTTTAGTTTAATAACCATGTTTATTTATATACGCAAACAGTGGAAGCACAATAGTTTCATTGCGGTGGATGTACTACTGACATGGTAATACACTACACTATATATTAACGTTGGAATCAGTAAGATTTTTGTCGTGTTTTAAATTAAGCTTATTGTGCTCACAAAGGCTGCATTTATTTAGTAGAATATACAGTAAAAACTAAATGGGTGTGTATGGATGTTTCCCAGTGATCCGCTGCATAAAACATATGCTGGATAAGTTGACGGTTCATTCCGCTGTGGCGACCCCAGATTAATAAAGGGACTAAGCCGAAAAGAAAATGAATGAATATACAGTAAAAACTGTGCAATTATAAAATGCAATATTATTAACAGTTATTTTATCGAATGTCATTTATACTGTAATTAATTATTGCGGTTTAAAGCAGACATTTAAGCATGATTAGCCTTCAGTGTCACACAGGAAGAAATGTTTATTTATTATGATTATTATTTTATTTTATTTTATTTTTTGGCTTGTTGTCAGCTTGGGAAACTGACACAAGATCATTCAAAAAGTACCATTAAATGATTTCTGAAGGATCATGTGACACTGAAGATTGAAGTAATGTTGAAGAAAAAGCAGCTTTGAATCACAGGATTAAATAAAATTTTAAACTACATTCAATAAAAAAAGAGTTTTATAAAATTTAGTAATAATATTTCACAATTTAACAGTTTTAGAATGGCAGAATTGCCTTCTTTTAAAAAAAAATCTTTCTGGTTCCAAATTGTGGCTGGTAGTGTATATCTACAGGTCTACATTATTCTTCGGCTTAGTTCCTGATTTATTAGGGGTCGCCACAGTAGAATGAACCAACAATTAATCAGACATATGTTTTATGTGATGGATGCCCTTCCTGCCGCAACCCAGCACTGGGAAATACCCATACACCCTCACATTCACACACGCGCTCATACACTACGGCCAATTTTGTTACAGATATACATTTAAAGCTTCATTTTTTAATCAGGAGATAAAGCTTTTAAAAATATTACATATGAGCTTTGACCTTTGAGTCTCTGTATACCCGTACAGTACATATTATCAACTACACAAACTAACTACACCAATTCACTTATACTAATGAAGCTGTTTTCTTTTAGCTGTTCTCTTTCATGGACAGCTATTTTCATCTTGCTGTATAAATGTTTTCATATTATTAGTATTATTATTTTTATTTTTATTTTGGAGGTGACTTGCGCTAACTGTCTTGCGAAAAGTAAGTCACGATATCTTTTTAGTTTCAAGTCATGTGATTGGCTGTTTGCTGCTGATGACATGCCTTCATGCGCACTATGGTTCAACTCTGAGTTAACAGACAAAGTTTCTATCAGTGTCATGGTGCCAAGAAAGTCTGATGGCACTATTTTGGTTTTGTCAACTTGAAACGAATCCTTTAATCCTGAGTTTGTTCTGTCGCAATGGTACAGGCCCTTAGTCATAGCTTCACATACTGTTTCAAAGATCTTTTTGTTAAAGTAATAAATAGTTTGGAAGTAAACGGTTCTGCAGGGGTGCATTACATTTAGTGTGTTTACATGCACTTTCTTAACCTGATTATAAACTGACAGTGCACATGGAGATGTACACTGTATGTGTTAATCATTTTTCCTTTATTAGAGAAAGGATATACATTTATATGCATAAAGTGATTGAAGAGCATGTAAACGCATCAATATGCTTTCTATCAGTTTTGAAGTGACAATGTGAAATACAGACATTGTCTTTATGAAGATTTATCCACATTCAGAGAGATCACACATTTTGCAGTGGAAAATAAAGTTGCACAAGATAAATGAAGTTGCGTAAATGTGTCCTCATCTCATTTAACATGACAAATACTCAGAGTTAGGCAAATTATTACATTTTGACATCACTTCTGGGAAATGAAGTGATTTATTAATAAGGTTTTGTAGATAGTGTTTATGGCTTAGTTCTTTTTGTGTAATTTTTTGACTACCTTTCTATTCACAGACTCCTGAAATAAAAGTTTGCACAAAAAAGTTTTCATCATTGATTATAAAAAGAAAATGATTAGTCCTCATGTGAAAATTGTATTCTTTTAAAAAGGTTTCCCATGTGCTTGTTAAGCTTTTTTCAATACATTTTTATACAAAAGTTCCAATAACTGATTTCTAATAACTCATTTATTTTGTCTCTGCCATGATGACAGTATACATTATAATTTTTTAGGTATTTTGCTAGATACTAGAATTAGCTTAAAGTGCAAATTAAACGTTCAACTAGGTTAATTAGGCTAGTTATTGCGTGCTATATTTAAAGCCATCATTGAGTTTATCTATTTATTTATGTAAATGTGTGTAAATATTTATGCAGTTTTTATATTACTGTAATATAGTAATATTACTGAATATAGTAGATATATTATATGAGAAACGTGCTTTGTTTAACAAAAAAATGGATCTAATTGGATTTTCATTCCAAATTTTAAGTAAAAGTTAGTTATTATTTTTTATTTTATGTTTTAAGCTTTATATATATATGTTTGTGTTTATATTTATATATATATATATATATATATATATATATATTAGTGACACGGTGGCTCAGTTAGCACTGTCGCCTTACAGCAAGAAGGTCACGGCTGGATCAGTTGGAATTTCTGTGTGGAGTTTGCATGTTCTCCTTGTGTTCATGTGGGTTTCCTCCGGGTGCTCCGGTTGTTTCCCAGTACTGGGTTGCAGCTGGAAGGGCATGCGCTGTGTAAAACATATGCTTCCAACTTATCCAGCATATGTTTTTACGCAGCGGATGCCCTTCCAGCCGCAACCCATCACTGGGAAACATCCATACACACATACACTACGGATAATTTAGCTTACCCAATTCACCTATAGCGCATGTCTTTGGACTGTGGGGTAAACTGGAGCACCCTGAGGAAACCCACGCGGACACGGGGAGAACAGACCCAGCCGAGGCTCGAACCAGCGACCTTCTTGCTGTGAGGCGATTGTGC
>CAIGQW010052710.1:1158739-1183363 GCA_903798125.1 Danio choprae
AAACATATGCTGGATAAGTTGGCGGTTCATTCCGCTGTGGCGACCCCAGATTAATAAAGGGACTAAGCCGAAATGAAAATGAATGAATGAATGAGTTTCTTAAGGGGGCTAAAAATATTGATCTTTAAAATTGTTTTAAAAACTATGAAAATAAACTACAGAAAACTAACAAAAACTATGATTTGTGCCCTATCCTCCACAGGGAAAATGACTTTGACTATCTAGAGTTTCGTCTTTGGATAGGCTTGTGGTCGGCCTTCTTCTGTCTTGTTCTGGTGGCCACTGATGCCAGCTTCCTGGTGCAGTATTTCACCCGATTTACAGAAGAAGGCTTTTCCTCGCTCATCAGCTTCATCTTCATCTATGACGCTTTCAAGAAGATGCTGAAGTTGGCCCATTACTACCCCATTAACTCAGACTTCAAAATCGACTATGTCACACAGTATGACTGCATGTGCATGGCGCCCACCGATGGTAAGACCTGGTATTTTGGTATTTATGGTGTTCTCCTTTTTCAAGTTTGTAAACTTACCTGGTTTTTTTTTACTTTTATTCTCACTTACACATCGCTTTTCTAAGCCTACCACGTGCCCACAGCAGATGCATGAAACGATGAGTGCTGACCAAACAGTAAAAAAAAAGATTACTGATGCATACGCAACATTATTTTGCTCAGTGAAGCAGATATGATGTAGCACAAAGTGACCTTTTTTTTTCTCTTGGTTGAGATTAGAAAGGTGCTACTCTGACCATACTTTCAATCTCTTACTTAGCATCCTAGTAGTTTGATAGTCGTTTTTTAGTAAGAATTGAAGGTTTATTAAAGATTGTTGATTGTAATTGATGCTGATACCCAAACAGTGGAAGCACAACAGTTTCATTGGGATGGATGTACTACTGACATGGTAATCGATTTTATGGTGTGTTCAGCTGTTGTTGAAAGGTGTCCAGTTCTACTAATAGCAGATGATTTATAAATAGGGTCAGCATAAATAATTAATTGTCCCTATTCTTCTGTCGTTTACATTTTTACATGGTAGTTCAGACCCACAGAATAGCTTTTACCATAACATAACTGTTCATTTAATATTCATCCTAATTTTCAGGAGGACACAACAGCAAACAAAATTGCTTATTTTTGGAACACCATTGTCCAGACATGATGCAATATAAAGTCAAGACTTGCGTTTTGTGTGACAAACTAAAGTCAAGTCTCACCTCTGGCAATAGTTTTCTACTTAGTTTTTTTTCATAAATGTTGTCAGTTCAGTTTCAAAGACAAAGAGAAGTCTCAAGTTAGTAGCTTATGAGTGGTGAGACTTAATCTCTTGTTGCTTGTATTTGAGTCTATGGCCCGGTTTCCACCTGGTATTAAGATAGATTGTTGTTAATCCTATTACAAATGGAATATGCTAAATACAATTGCTTTCAAAAGACTGTAACACATTGACCTAAGCAACATAAACAAATATAATATAAATATAACATTGGAAATATGTGCTTCAGCCTACATTTTTGTGAAACCACAAAAACATACTTTAGTATACCGTATGTTTGGCTGTTCAGAAAGTTTTTTGGATGAAATAAATGCTACGAAGCATGATGATGTCAACAACTTTTGTTTCTTTTTTCACTAATGGTATCTACAGGGACATATTATCAACAAATAAATGGTTATTTTCATGCGGTTCTTTGCAAACACCAAATAAATACCATAGCGGTGCCTATGATTTGTTATCAAATTTTTGATTTGTTATCAAAACTTTTCTGCCATGGTCAGTTTGCTTGGTAGCTCAGTTTGAGTCCGGTAAAGCACAATTCCACAAAAGAGATTAAAAGCAACATAAAACCTAAATAAAACTATGTGCAGTTTTCTCTTCTGTTTGTTTTTGAAACACTATTGGTTGGGTTTAGGAAAGGTTTGGCTCATTGGTTTGCTAGGTGATCTGTATGAAAAGCTCTGCCTTTCTTATAGACATCTACAAGATGAATGTGTATCTTAAATGTACAACAAAACATATCCTGAGTAACATATTTCAGAATTACAATTTACAATAATATTGATAGCGGATGTGGATTGTGCATTTGTCATCTGAAACATGGAACAAAATTGACCTGTAGCAATGCGTGTGACATGGGTTTATTCATTCTGAGTTACTTTTGCATCACATAAAATAAGACAGGATATTACCAGATGGAAACAGTAATAGATCTTAGCTGATAACTTGTGATCAGGTCACAAAAAAGTGGAAATGGGGCTAAAGTCAAGTCCTAAATTTCAAGTCGATAATATACAAGTCCCAGGTCATTGTTTAAAACGGGTTCAAGATGACAATGCACATTCACTGTGTTTACCATCAGAAAGTTGGCTGTTTTGAAATTGGCTTCTTTGTCAGCTGTGCTTTAGGCATCACTATATTATTGGCAGCAGACAGTGATCCTTTGATCACTGTCCATTGTAAAATAATAAAAATAAATTAAGCAAAACTTTAAATCTGTAGAATTGCATTGTTGCAGTAGTGTTGATTAGTTTTAAAAAGACTGCAGAGTGTGATTCAGATTATGTTGCAGTGCCCATAGAAACTGCACTTATTCACACTCTAGCATGCCCTCGTTTTCAGTCAATTCACTAGCAATGAAAGTGCCACAAAGTGTTTCCATCTCTGACACTTTAATAGAAGACAGCAAGAACATGAACGTAAACAGTCAGCATTGGCAATCGCTTGATGTTTTTGCTCACAGGTTTTATATTGGTGTGAAGAATGTGTTAGTCAATTATCACACCATTAAACAAGATCACATGCTGGAACTGCTTGAAATCCAGACCACTGATCAAAACAAAGTTTTTGAAGTTTGAAGTAATAATTAAATCAATTCTCTGTATCAGTGTAATATTTTGTGGCTAAGTTAGTTACATGTTGACATTGACTTGTGCTTCACAGATGATAGACCTGTTTATTGTGCTAGTGGCTCTCTCTCTCTCTCTCTCTCTCTCTCTCTCTCTCTCTCTCTCTCTGTGTGTGGCCTCAGTAGGAATGAATGAGCAATCTAGGGGGTGGATGTGGACGTGATGTGGTGTGGGGTTAATCTCCTTTATGCATGTGGTGAATTAAGAGCGTACGGAGAGCTGCTTGCGGGTGAGACTCATCCACTCATGCTGCTTTCCTCTAAACCGCTGTTTGCTCCTCTTCGCCCTCCCTCGTCTTCTCTCCAATCTGCTGCCACAGACAGAAACAACAGCTGTGTGGAAATTAGTTCCAGTTAGGGGAACCCAGCAAAGAGACTCTTTAAAGATTAATGCAGCGGAGAAGTGGTGAACGTTACTATAATCATTGCAGGTCGGTTGGCACGTACTGTATGCCGTGCTCAGCAATAAAACGCTTGCTCTTGTTTGAATGTCTGCTTGGGAAATGTGTCAAGCTTGTTGTGAGTTTAAGTGACCATTAAACACTTTAAACGACTATCTGCTGATTCTCACCTGTATGATTTGGAGATATTAAGTCTCATGCAAAGGCTTGTTGTGGCTATAAGTTACAAGATAAATACATCTGATCATCATTTGAGTCTTAATTCAAGAGTGTTAAATATATCAAATGAAAAACAATTTAACAACAGCATGCACATCAATCTCAACAGGAAGCTCAGCCAAACAGAACGTAGGCCTACACAAATATTTACAAAAAAAGGGGAACACCAAAAGCTCCAAATAAAATATATCAAATGAAAAATGCTAATTTGTTAAAAAATATATAGATACAATAGTGAATTGGGTCCAACACTTAAGACTGGTCATAACCTTTTTAATTTAGATTTCAAACAAATGTTCAGTTATTTATTTATTTAACATTACACGGTTTTTATTTTTTATTTTCTAAACTCTAAAATCTTGTTTCCAAGATTTAATATGATTTAGACTTTTTATTGGTGGATTTAGATGTTTGTGCTAATTGTATGTTTTTGTCTTCTTTCTTTGTGTTTTTCAGCCAATTCTTCAGATGTGTACGCTGATCCACTCGATTCATCATTTGTCTGGACTGTAAACTATACAACAGATCCAGTAAGTTTTACCAAAACATCACACATTTGAAAACTCTTCACACAGGATGAACCTTTTTCACAGTTCACTACAATTATTGGTGGAAGTACCTACTTTTTGTTATATTTGCACTGCATACATTGGGAATGATTTTAGGTCTAGAAACACAGTTTGGTGAAACTAAATTAGCTTATACTTCAGAGCAGGGAATAATTCAGCACAATAGAAACTACAGTGACAATGTTGTATGCTGATTGTTTGAATGCATGCCATTCACTCTCACACAGTATTTTACAAGGCATATACATTCAGAAAGCTCATATTCGTGCCAATTACCTGTTGATTTGTCTGCAGATTTGTGTTTTTTTCTCAACCTCTATGTTATGTAGGACTATAGGGAAATTAGTTGGTGGCTAGTTCCTATGACTAAGTTCTTATACGAATCTAGTGCAAAGCCCCTTTGGCGTCTAAACATGTTGCTGGTTTGTAAATGATTAGAGGAAGAAGCTGTGACCATCATACATGACTGAACATCACACACTACTAACTTTAATTCTACTAGTCATTTTATGAACCATATATACTTACACAGAAAATGCTCTGAAGCAAATTTGGGCCAAAACTTCCAAATATATATTTTTTGTTATCTGCTTATCCTCAGGCCAGTCGAGATATATGCAACTTTTTCTTTTCACCAGTAGAACCTTAAAGAATATTTTGTAACTAAAACTGTGGTCTTTGGTAATAAAATGCAAGTCAAAAGCTACAGGAAACACATGACTTCATTTGGAATGCATTGTTGTTAACAGGAAGCTTTTGATCCAGTAAAGTGATGGTAGTTGTTGTCTTGCATTTTATGAATCACTAAGCTAAAATGTTTTTTAAAAGGTGACCTATTATACCCCTTTCTACAAGATGTAAAATAAGTCTTTGATGTCCCCAGAGTGTGTATGTGAAGCTTCCGCCCAAAATACACCACAAATTATGTTTTATATCTCTTTGAAACTGCCTCTTTTAGGCTTCAATCCAAATTGTGCTATTTTGGTGACTGTCGCTTTAAATTCAAATGAGATTGTGCTCCCAGAACTATTTTTAAAAGAGGGTGGAGTTACAAATGGATATGTGTCAGCATAGTGGCAGATTCAAAAACAAAACTAACCTATGCTAATGAGGGAGAAATCATCACTAATGGGTAGGGCTTTCCCTCTCTAATGACACGTACAATAGGGAGAATGTCAATCAAAATGTTTCTGCAGACTGTTTTTATCTAGTGTGATCATAAAAAATAAAATCATTACATTTTTATCATTAGAAGCTGGTTATATTCACACACTGATGACAACTATGTTTAAACCCCTTTTAAAAGTTATTTTTGCATAATAGTTCCCCTTGAATTTTTTTTTACAAATGGGTTGTACTGAAGAAAGACATCTACGTCTTGGATGGCCTCCAGATGAGTAAATTATTTAGTAAAGTGACACACATTCAAATTGGTAGCTGTCTCCAAAAACATTTTGTCCAGACCTGGCTGATATTTTTTTCACCTTCTGCCACTCAAACTCTAAGCTCCAAATAATAGAGCAAGATCTCGATGACAATAAGTTTATTCAAATAGTCCTCTGTTTGTGACCATGAATGCCTTCCCTGCCAACATCTTTGTGACTCAATGAGCAGTTTCTCATGTGTTGCACCTTTTGTGCAAACTTGAACTGTATCAGAGTCATTGTGCAAATTCAGAGAGACTGGAGAGAACCAGGCATCTGCCTTCAAACAGAAACTGGAAAGCTTTAATGTTCTGCATCTGTCTTTGTTCAAAATTCGAAAAGATTTAAATGAATGGTCTGGGTTCAGGTTAAGCTTGGGAAAATCATTGTAACTCTTCATTAATGTGTCAGAGAACTGGGGGGGGGGGGGGGGGGGGGAGTATATGGAATTAAGTTTTAAATGTTTGATCCCATCCCCCGATGATTTGATATTCTGATTATGTGTTTTTGTCTCATTTACGCAGCGTATGAATGCAACCTGGTCGTCCTTGTCAAAGAAGGAATGCCTGAAATATGGAGGGGAGCTGGTGGGCAAAGCCTGTGAATTTGTGCCCGACATCACCCTCATGTCCTTCATCCTTTTCTTTGGCACCTACACCTGCTCCATGTGTCTGAAGAAATTTAAGACCAGCCCGTTCTTTCCTACTACTGTAAGTAATCCCCTGTAACACTTTTGTAATGGATTCATCAGTGTGTTGCTCTAATCATACAGTATTTGTAGAGCATGTGCATTTGTTTGGACAATGCAGTCTCTGATTCTTGAAAGTCAAGAAATTAGTGATGAAATACACACCTCTTAGTTACAAAAATGTACATATACAGTATTGTTTTATTTTAGGTGAGGAAGCTCATTAGTGACTTTGCTATTATCCTGGCCATTTTGATCTTCTGTGGTGTCGATGCTCTGGTTGGGGTTGAAACCCCAAAGCTCATAGTGCCAAGTGAATTTAAGGTAAGCATCTTTCCATATTGTCTGTTTGTTACTGTAACGTGAAATTCCTTCTTTTATATGCTTTTTAAATTGGTTTAGTGCAGAGCTGCAGTATCTTTCAGTAATGATTTTATTTTATTTTATTATTATTTAATTTAATTAAATTTTATTTTATTTTACATTCCATGGGCGCATTTTCTCTATTTTAAATATTGTTCACAAAGATTGGTCACTTTTAATTTAAAGTATAATTCTTCAGTTGCCATTACTAAAGTTTATTTTATTTTTATTTGTTCAGGTTGGTTGTATTTTTATCATGTACATTGTCAATACTGATTACTAATACTATAAAATATCTGTATAGTTTTAATTATATATTTTTTATTTCAATTTTAGTTAGTTTTATTTAGTTTTGCAGTTTAAATTAACAAAAAAACTCAACAATCTAAAATAAAGTTTTTAATTTATTGTTAATGTTTATTGATTTGAATGAACAAAATGTTATATTTGATGGTTTTAGCTTTAGTTAACTATAATTAAAGCACAAGAAAATGTATGTCAAATCATTTTCTTGTGCTTTGAGAATTACTTCACAATAGTGAATAGCTCTGATTAGATTGCATGTACAAAATGCTCAGCATTAGATGTTATTTATGTGTGCAGAGTTTATTTTGGGACAGTGATCAGTGTGTGGGTCAATCCACGGGGTGGTTTTGCTCAGGTGGTCTAAGGCTCTGTTTAATAAAAATAGATTTTTCTCAGGAAGAATAAGCATCAGAGACTCACAGACTCACAGTATGAGTCAATATCAGTCCAGTCAGATCATTTCTGTTTGTATCCTGTAAACATTTGCCAAGTGCCCTGACTGCAGATTTCTGTGATCCGCAAACTGCTGTCTTCTCGTGTCCTCAGCCAACAAGCCCAAACCGTGGCTGGTTTGTGCCACCATTCGGAGGGAACCCCTGGTGGGTGTACCTGGCAGCGTCTGTGCCGGCCCTGCTGGTCACCATCCTGCTCTTCATGGATCAGCAGATCACCGCTGTCATTGTCAATCGCAAGGAGCACAAGCTTAAGGTAGGCCTGCTGCGAGTCTGCTGTGAGACTCTGTCCCAAGCCAGATGGTTTATCATGCTCACTTTGAGCCACGCAGGACCACAGGAAACCCTCACAGTGCTGTGGGCGACTATATTGGGATATTTATATGATGTTTCTTACAAATAGAGCCCTGTAATGTTTTGTCTGGAGGTTATAAATCAGCACTTGGAGTCAAAAATAGCATCATTCAAACAGATGCACTCCATAGGGGAGAAGCGTCATAAATAAAGCAGGAGTAATGAATGGGTTAGTTCATCCTAAATTGACAAATTCTGTCATCATTCACTCACTCTAAACCCATAAGAATCACATCCAGACCCAAATGAAAATATTTTGTATGAAACTTCCTCCATTTCAGTCTTATTCACCCATATTTAACTGTAATTCAAATTCACAGATATACATTCATTCATTCATTTTCCTTCGGCTTAGTCCCTTTATAAATCAGAGGTCGCCACAGCGAAATGAACCACCAACTTATCCAGCACATGTTTTACGCAGCGGATGCCCTTCCAGCTGCAACCCAGCACTGGGAAACACCCATACATACACTCTTGCATTCACACCCACACATACACTATGGCCAATTTAGCTTATTCAATTCATCTATAGCGCATGTCTTTGGATTGTGGGAAAAACCGGAGCACCCGGAGGAAACCCACTCCAACACAGGGAGAACATGCAAACTCCACACAGAAATGCCAACTGACCCAGCCGGGACTCGAACCAGCGACCTTCTTGCTGTGAGACGACAGTGATACCCACTGCGCCACCGTGTCGCCCACAGATATGTATCAATATAACAAGTCAGCTATATATACTTTAGAAATTTGACTTTAGATTTGTTAAAATAATCTTCGGAGGTTGAATTAATCTCTTACAGCTTTTGAACAAGACAAGGGAGAGTAAATGACGAGAGGATTTTCATTTTAGAGAGTGATCTAACCATGTAATATTTGTTGTATTTTTATATTATTATGTTTATGTTATGAATAATAGTCTACTATAGGCAAGTAGATAATTGAGTACAGCCCTCACATATATCTCTTTTATATATAATTTTTTCTATAGGATGCTATAGGATATTTTTTGCAATAACTTGTTTGAATTTAAATGTTTGAATTTGTAAGGTGACCAAACTGTTATTTTAATTAATATAACTGTTTAATAAAATATATTCACTGAGAAATGGATACAAATATTCATTTTCAAAGGGGGGTGTTCTCATTTATGCTGGGCACTGTATATGGAATTATTGAAAATATATTTCTCATCCCACTGGCACACTGCTGGTCCACAAAGGCACAGATTCTGAATATCGGAACAAAGAGGGATTGTGAAGCAGACAAAAACAAAGCTTTTATTCTCTTCTGGTCTGTAATGTGAGACTGGCCTCTAAACATTGGGGCCTGGGTAATGCTTACCCGTGGAAGGACATTGTTGACATCTCTGTGAAAATTACACTGATCTGGTGACATATCATATTGTACTTTTTAATTTATGTTTGAATGCAGCACTTAACAAGCACAGTTGATTATTTAAAGGGACAGTTTACCCAAAATGTTATTGTTATCTTTGACTGACTCTGCTTTGAACAGGTAAGCCTGTACTTCACTGATAACTGATAATTCGTGACATTTTGGCCTTGTGAGACTCGTTTTTGTTGTTTTTGGAGTGTCAGAATTACTGTGGCCCTAATTTTTGCCCTAATAATCTGACAAACCAGGACTGGTATATTTTGACACAGTTGCCATTAATTGATTATGATTCCTTTGGCATAATAATAATATTTTATAAACACCCTTTTGTTTGTGTGATTCAGAAAGGTGCAGGCTATCATCTGGACCTTTTCTGGGTGGCTGTGCTATTAGCGGTGTGCTCTTTCATGGGTCTGCCATGGTATGTGGCTGCAACAGTTATTTCCATTGCCCACATTGACAGCTTGAAGATGGAGACAGAGACCTCTGCCCCAGGAGAACAGCCCAAATTCTTGGGTGTCAGGTGAGTTCTATAGTGTATAAAAGATCATTTCATCTGATCTCTGTGTATCTGTATAGTGTCAGTGTAAGACTGAAGGATTTGACTATGACAGTAAAGCTTTTGTGTCTCTCAAGGAGTACAGATTTGGGTCCAGCAGGGGGTCTGTTTAAAGGCTGAATGTTGGACTGAACTCCAGGAGGCTTTATTGATGCAGCTGTAAGCTGAACAAACTTAAAAACGTTCAGTTTTGCTGAAGCCAGTATTTAGGTCGTGTTTTTAACACTTCTCTGGTACAGTTAAAGGAGTAGTTAACACAAAAATGAAAATTACCCCATAACTAACTCACATAAAGCCATCTTTAGCGTATATGACTGTTTCTGTCAGACGAAAAGAGTAGTTTCAGATTTTATTTGCGGTCTTCCATGCTGTATAATGATGGTGGATAGTGGCTTTTATTTTGAAGCTTACAAAAGCACATAAATCCATCGTCCAACTAACCCATACGCCACCAAGAGTTATAGATTTTCTGTTTTTGTAACAAAAATATTTAAGTTTTTTATTATAAACTCCAATCACTCGACTTCTGGCAGAGACCGAAGGCATGTTATGACGTATATGATGCTTGACGTAAAAAGAGTAGACACATCTAAGCAGCATTGTAGGAGTAATATACTCTATAGCTTTATACAGAAAAGCCAAAGCAACTAGTTTTCTTGTTTGCCGTCAACGTATTAACGTATTCTGTGGTAAACAAACTGTGTGGTAAGTGGTTCCCATGAGTCGTGTCTATTCCGGGAGCTTCCAGTGATTGGAGTTATAATTGGAGTGTATTTTGGTACATTTTTTTTATTTGCTTGGAACTACTTCCATTTTTAAAACAATGAAAAAGACAATATTTTGTCTAAAATGTAGTCAATCCATTCTTATTTGTCTTATACTATTTAACTATATGTTATGAAAATAAACATCTAAAATAGGTTCAATAATAGGTTCAAGCTCATGAACCGTCAGTTTATGTCCCTGAACAAGCAGCTAAACTCGTAAGCTGCACCTGGGGGTCTGTCACTCTGATAATTGTACTGCAAGTCAGTGTTGATAGAAGCGTCTGCCAGCTGATGTTTTCCTATAATTAAAATAATTATATGCTGCATACATGTTTGTCTCAAGATTGTATGGCTCTATGCATTATTGCTGTATGCACCTGCTAGTGGGCTCTGCTGAAAAAGCCAAACCTATAAATTAGAAGTGGGTGTCCATAAACTGTATGACTGCAACTCTTTTTTTTTTTAAAGAAACTAATACTTTTAATTGAGCTAGGATGCATTAAATTGATCAAACAGCTTTCTAATCATATTTATAATGTTAAAGGAAAAGTTCATTCAAAACTGAAAATTCTGTCATCATTTACTCACCCTTCACTTGTTCAAAACCGATGTGAGTTTTTTTTTTCTGTTTAAACACAAAAGAAGATATTTTGAAAAATGCTGTTCGCTAAGACCCATTGACTTTCATAGTATTTTTTTCCTACTATGGAATTCGATAGGTCCCAGCAGCCAGCATTCTTTAAAATATTGTCTTTTATGTTCAACAGAGAACCCCAATCCCCCCCTAAGGTTTAAGCAGAGTAAATGATGCAGTAATTAAAATTTTTGCATGAGCTATCCCTTTAAGGGATTTCTGTTTAAAACGAATGCTTTTGGCTAAACGTTGTATTCATCAAAGATTTATTTGTCTGAAGCCACTATATTGACAAACATATTAAGCAGCACAGCAGTGTTTAATATTGATATTAATAATAATTTATGTTTCCTGAGAAAATCATCATATTAGAATGATTTCTGAAGAATCATGCAACACAATGCATTGATGGTCAAAATTCAGCTTTACAATCACAGGAATAAATAACTTTTTAAAACAGTATAAATAATTTGTTTTACTTTGTTACCACATATGCCTTTTTTTTTTTTTTTTTTACTTTTTTCACATACATGCAATCCTAGAGGCCATTCACATTGAACACATCTTTGCATCTAAAAACCTACAACGCATTACCCAGAATGGTTTTCAAAAGAAGCACAGATACTGAGCGCCAGCAATCGGAAGCTCACAGTGCTTGCCCCTTTTTCTGAGCTCTTCTGATTGAACATTGATGAGCAGCACTGTGTGTAAAAGTTGAAATTCGTTTTACTTGACATGATGTCTTAAAACATGCTGTTCAAGTGTGAGGGCCACTTGAGAGATGCAAGCAAAATGTCCAGGCATGTGTTTACAATTAAAACAATGCAAAAGTACTGTATTGCAATGGAAAAACATTTACTGTGTAAATGAGTCCTTTGTGAGTGGACGTATAAAGAAGTCTTACCTTCTTTATACCTTTAAACAACGCTGTAGTTTTGGTTTTTGTTGAAATGACTATGAATGAAATTCTGTAATTATCTCCTCTTTAGGGAACAAAGAGTCACTGGTGTCATGGTCTTCATTCTCACTGGTGTTTCCGTCTTCATGTCTCCAGTTCTCAAGGTACGATACATTAGTCAAAGACACTGCTACACCTTTGTCTGTTCTGAACCTCACAATAGCTTTGAATGACTGGTTATTTCTTCCTCATAGTTCATACCCATGCCAGTGCTGTACGGGGTCTTCCTCTACATGGGTGTTGCCTCACTCAATGGCGTGCAGGTGAGTTACCAACTACAGTATTTGTGCACGATACAAAATTTAGGTCCAATATCCAGAATTTATAATATAAGAAAGCTCAATTAAATCCCTTCACATTATAAATACAGGGTATTTTCATAAACAGTACATCTTAAAAATCTTAAGCCGGGCTCATACTGTGCAATTTTGGCCAAAAGTTTGTTATTTGAAGCTATTTTTGAAATACTAAGATTCCTATAATTTTAGGCTAAAATGTGAAGTCTTTGATCACTGTCTTGACGTTCACTGACTGCATACAGTATGACTTCAATCAACTATGATGACCATTAAAGGCAGGGTAGTTGATTTGGTACATAAACATTATTTTTTTTAATGCTGGTTGAAAGTCTCTTCACATCTAAGTAGCACTAATAATTTAAGTGGTCTAAATCAGTGGAAAGTGTAGGACCAAAAAAACCTTTTCCCAATCAAAATGTTTGGTTTGGTTTTCACAGAGAGGGCATGTCATCAGCGCATTTCTACTAAGCAGACTGACAGGGCGCATGTCTACAAAGCAGCTGAAAATACCTCTTCCAAAAACTCTCTGCTGAGCACTTGAGAGCTCTGTTGCAGCGCTGTGTTTAACTAAGAGTTGAACATTCTCCACCTGCCAGCACATAAGACTGGGTGTATGTTGCTACTTGTAAAATAGCTTTGTTTTAAGAACCTCATCTTGCTACTGGCACTCTAAAAAATGTGCCACTCTCATAGAGTACTTTTACATGGACACCAATAATCCGATTTTAATACGATTAAGACAATACTCTGATTAAGAGTCTACCATGTAAACAGTGATTTTTGATTCATTTAATCCGATTAAGGTCATAATCGAACTAAACAGAAATGGAATTAAGACATGTGGAGTATGCCGATTTTAGGTGTATTATTAAAGTGCAGCACAGACATGTAAACACCTTAATCAAACTATTATCGTCATGTAGGATTTATACCGCATTTTGCGACAAGATATTCCAAACACACACGGCTGTTGGACACTATTCTTTGCACCTACCGAGTCAAGGACCACAGACTTACACCTCAAAATGCAGAGGTTTTTTATCTCCCATTCAGCGTGCGGTATCAAATTCCATTAAACAACACTCTTCCAGCAGTTCATAGTTACATCCAATATCTCATTTGTCACAGGGGCATGCATGAAATGTTCCCAAATGAAAGTGAAAGTGCCAAACTGCAGTTAAAGTCGACAAAATAAAAATGAAACACCTGAAATTACATGAAACTCCACAGTGACGCGGTGACGCAATGACCGTTTTCTAATTATGACATGTAAATTAATTATTACATAACATGTAAAACGGGATCATGAAAGGAACACTCAAGAAGCAACTCATGTATACACCTTAATCATATTATTGTCTTATTCAGATTAAGGCATATAAATTTGATTATTGATGACCATGTAAACGTGGTGATAGAAAGTAACAGCCTTGGAAAAAAAGTGCTTTGGTGGCTTTTTTACTGTAAAGGCCAGGACACACCAAGCCGACGATTGTCCATTGGACAACATGGATCTGGCTAGTTTGTTTGGTGTGTTCCAGATGTTTCCTCTCCATGTTAACGTAAAAGCAAGTTGGCCCAACTCAGCATTTAGAACCACTGTCAAATGTCAGCAGAAAAGAGCACTCCGATTGGTTATTTAGCAACAAATCAGAGTATGAGATAAAAACTGAAGTGAAGTCAAAGAAACACAAAGAAGCCAGCTTTAAGTTTGCTTCATATATCAATTTTGCAAACAAAATGGATTAGTAGATTATTATAAACATTTGCATGAGTGAATCCCTCTATGTTGAATGACAAGTACTTTAATAATGGTACTAAATGCTGCTTTGTTTACGGTTTGTATGTGCTCATCACAAGTTCTGGTTTTCCTTTGTGGAATGAGAAACACGAGTGCAGAAAGACATGTCCTCTCACACAGGTGCAGAACGCACACTACTGATTCAGTCGGCTGCCATCCATTTGGTGTGTTTACCAGACGTGGCTGACATGAGCCAACAACACCTTTGTTTTTTGTCAGTGCTAGTTTTTTTGGCATCTGATGTAATATTACTTGCTTTGAACTGTAGTGTTTTCACTCTGGTGAGCAAGACATGACTCTCTTTCTGCTCTTTTCACCTGAGCCTCAGCTCTGCCTGTGCACATTCATGTTTTTTGAAGGAGGCATGGCTTTTGGAACGTGATTATCCCAAGAGGGCAGTATCTTTAGCTTTAGCAACTCATTGCATCTCTGAAATCACCTACCCTACCTTCAAAGCAAGAGCCAATAGGGGCACCAAGCCTGATGATGCAATAAGCATGACAACTTCAAACCACCTCAGGGTAAATGTTGAAGCGAGACGTGTAAGATGTGAATAGTACAGCAAGAAGAGAAATTCATTGAGTTATAAAGTGAAAAAGAGTATTTCTATTGGAGCCCACTATATCATGAATGGGCCAACAAGAAATACACCTTTCAAATACTAATTCTTGAATTCTAGTCACTAATTAAAAAAAATGGGGTTAATATGTGGGGAATTCATGTAAAATTCTGATATATTTGTTATGACTTTTTTGTCTTTAATTTCATGTTGACTGATGACAGCAATCATTGTGCGTGTCCATTTTTGGTTCATTCCTGATTGTCAGGAGATCCTACAGTGTGACGTGGGAATCGTGTTCATAGTCTAACAAGCTAAATTAGTAAAAGACTATTAAAAAAATTACATTATGAACCTGGCTTTAGTTAAAATAAGTATCTCTTGTAAACAGTATTGCTCTTTGGTTCTCAGTTTATGGACCGGCTCAAACTGCTCCTGATGCCTGCCAAACACCAGCCAGACCTGATCTACCTGCGGCACGTCCCACTGAGAAAGGTCCATCTCTTCACATTTGTCCAGCTGCTCTGTCTGGCGCTTCTCTGGGTCCTCAAGTCCACCGTGGCGGCCATCATCTTTCCTGTTATGGTTAGTCATCTCTAACAGCCATTCTTCATTTAACAAATAGCTGTGGGTACACAGATGAGAGCTCCAGAGCTTGTCAGTTATATACTGTATGCCCCCCCCCCAAAAAAACAAAACAAAGCTACACTTAAAAGTAGACATATGCCAATATTCAATAATTCAGTATATTGTGATAATAAACATGCACAATATTGGTATACAATGAATTATTATTTTCTTTTAGAGTGTTTTTTAAGAATATTAAAATTGTATTTGCAGTGTTCACATTAACAGAGGCAAATGCCTGAAGACTTGGTTTTCTTGATAGTTAAAACAATAATATTCAGGCCTACTGCGCTATTGCCAAAAAATTCTGTCTCTGGACTATTTTTAGGCCTTTTGTACATTAATACTGTTTAATAAGGCTCCATTTGTGAACATTAGTTAATTTTAGCGCATGATAAAAACTATAAAAGTTTTACTAAACCAAGGTGGTGTTTATTTCTTAGTCATTGTCTGCTAATGCATAAAGTCGTAGTCGTAAGTCATACTATTTTTATTAAATGAATTTAGTAACTAATAAAATTCACTAGTTTTTAAAAAAAACTATTATTAACATAGTAACTGTATTAAATCTGCCTTTTTCCTCACTGTTGATTGAAATACATTAACTAGCATATGCTAATGAGACTATTGTAAAGTGTTACCTACTGTACTTTATAATGCTTTTGCAATTTAATTACTTTGAAACATTTGTTTACTCAGTGCATTGCTTTTTTGTATATACATATTCAACATATTTATTTGGTTGATATTCCTGTTAAGGTAACCTTGAAGATAAATATAATACCATATATCATGATAAAAGCTTCAACAAGTAATCGCAACATTTGACACAACATAAGCCTACTTACAATATCAGTGAGCAATAATATCTACAGACACTGAGGTGCATTATCTCTGCAAAACACATCTGTTGTATTGTATGTGCCAACTGAAAGGTCATCAATTGCCGTTGTCATTGGTCAGATCTTGGCACTGGTAGCTGTGAGGAAGGCGCTGGACTATATTTTCTCTCAGCATGACCTCAGCTTCCTGGATGATGTCATACCCGAGAAGGACAAGAAAAAGAAGGAAGATGAGAAGAAAAAGAAAAAGAAGAAACAAGGGAGCATAGACAGCGACATGGAAGATGTGAGTGCCCTGAAAAATTTGCACAAGCTTTCGTTTTTGCTTTAGATTTGATACTTTATACTTTGGAAAAGGTGTTCATTGCTTGGCTTTAAAAGGTTATATGAATAATTCAGAAAGTTGTTTAGATGAATATGTAAATATGTGCTGCGGCCATTCTTCTCTATAAAAATAAGCACTAATAAGCAAAATAAAATCACAGTATGACAGTAATGACAGTCAAGAAAGCATCTGTTCATAGTGATGTTGATGTTTGCATAAGCTCTGCAGTTCAACATCAGCTTGTTGACAGATGATTCAACAGACGATTGATTTTACACAGTTGATTACAGCATATAGTATATAAGTATATTTGTGACCCTGGACCACAAAACCAATTGCCAAAAATACATTCTATGAGTAAAAATTATAGATTTTTCTTCAATTCCAAAAATCATTAGAATATTAAGTAAAGATCATATTTGATGAAGCTATTTTGTAAATGTCTTACTGTAAACAATCAAAACTCAATT
This sequence comes from Danio choprae, assembly GCA_903798125.1. Lineage (NCBI taxonomy): Eukaryota > Metazoa > Chordata > Actinopteri > Cypriniformes > Danionidae > Danio > Danio choprae. Next base: position 1,175,665 of record CAIGQW010052710.1, read on the forward strand.
TTTAATGTGCTTTGCTAGGAACTTAATATGGTTTATGTTTTTATTTAGTATTTTCGAAACCTCAGATTCCAGATTTTCAAATAGTTATTCATTCATTTATTTTCTTTTCGGCTTAGTCCCTTTATTAATCATGGGTTGCCACAGCGGAATGAACCGCCAACTTATCCAGCATATGTTTTACACAGCGGATGCCCTTCCAGCAGCAACCCATCTCTGAGAAACACTCATACACTCTCATTCACACACATACACTACAGACAATTTAGCTTACCCAATTCACCTATAGCGCATGTGTTTGGACTTGTGGGGGAAACCAGAGCACCTGGAGGAAACCCACGCCAACATGTGGAAAACATGCAAACTCCACACAGAAATGCCAACTGACCCAGCCGAGGCTCGAACCAGCGACCTTCTTGCTGTGAGGCGACCGCGCTACACACTGCGCAACCGCGCCACCTCAAATATCTATATCTATAAGAGGTTAATCGATAATATACATAATAATATTCAACTTTATTATCTCTTCTATGAACAGGTGACAATTTCTCTCCTTCAAAATAACTTCTTACTCAGCTTCATTCAGGAAATGTAAGAGAGTAAAAAAGTACAAAATTAAGTTTCTTAAAAAAAAAAAAAAACTCTGATAAAGATTTAATACTTAAAATATGTTGATACTTAAATACAGCATTAAAGTAAAAATACCTGCAGTAGTTGCTTTCAGTAAAAAATCAAAAAGATTAGGACAAAAACCTTTGGAGTGACACTTCAAAAACAAACAAACAAGCAAACAAACAAAAAAGCAACTTTCATGATTGTCAGACTGTTTAGTTCAGTTAAACTGTTTATATAGCGCTTTGGGAGAATCATTGTTGTATACAGGTTCATATTGTAAAGTTTTTTTGACTGTTTCTCCCTGCACAGTCTGACTATCCTTACAATGAGAATGTCCCCAGCATTAAAATCCCAATGGACATGATGGAGCAGGAGCCTTTTTTAGGAGATAAGGCCTCTGACAGTGAGTAACCGGGACCCGGGGCTCAGCTCGACCTGCAGCTCTTTAATGATTCAGCATGAGTGTTTGCTTTCTCTTCCTTTTGTATGCGGTGCACAATGACACTTTGCTCCTGTCGCACAATGCACGTGGCGTTTGTTAAGCAACAGCTTCATTACCTCTTCCTGCCCTGTCCTAATCTTTTGGCTTTACTTTTGCGTTCTGGTTTACTTTGACTCCTTGCTTATGCCTCTATTGTTTCTTGCTAACATGAATTTAGGGATCCATTTAATACTTTTTAATCCTTTTGAATATATTTTTTAAAAATATATATTTTTAAAAAAGCCAGTAAACATCAGTCCTGTCCCATTTCCTAAATCACTTTCTTTGACTTATCCTGTTTTCTTTTCTACTGTATTTTAATTTGTAGTTGTATTAGTCTTAATGATTAACTAATAAAATGCTAATTAAAACTATTCTTTGAAATCCCATCACACAAAGGAAATAAAATCCTTGCATGTTTTTTTTATTTAATTATTCTACAGTGGTTTTGTTGTGGTGTTTGTTGCATGCATCTGCTGTATAAACTGTGCTGGTGCTGTTCATCTAAATGTGTTGCTAATAATGGACCCTCTTACAGGAGAAAAGTCCGCTTCAATCCTGGACCGATATTCATCGTGCTGAAAAGCGCCACTACTTTCAGACCAGTCCGATGTCAAGGTGCGCATCTTAAACTGTTATGAAGTACTAGTGTTGTAATAATGGAAGGATAACACTGAGGATACTTAGAAAGTGAATTAGAAAAATAGTTTTTACTAAATATTTTTCTTTGATAGAAAAAGTCAAAACACGGAGTAGATCCAATCCATTCAAAATTCCACAGCTTCATACACTGTAAAAAATGCTGGGTTCCACACAATCAATATGTGTTGGCAAAACATGAAGGAATTAAGTTAACTTAATACGTTTTACAGATTTAGGTGGATTGAACTCCAAAAATGACATTTGCTGTTTGTTCAAACTACTTTAAAATGAGCTGAAACAGCACAATTCTTTTGTGTTTTTTGGGGGACAACTTAATCGTTTTAGGTTCAATCCACTTAAATTTGTAAAAGAAAATTAGTTAACTTAATTCCTTCATGTTGTCCCAGTACAAATCGATTATGTGGAACCCAGCATTTGTTTACAGTGTGTGTTGTTTCAGCTCATTTAGCTCAATAAGTAGTTTAACAAACGACAAACAGCATTTTTTGAGTCTACCTCTGTGTGGCATCAACATTTTATCCAGTAACTTTAGGTTTTATGTTTGTTTACACAGTTTAAGACATAACTATTAGCCCTACTGTTTTTTTCAAATATTTCCCAACTGATGTTTAATGGAGGAGGTTTTTCAACTTGGTTTTTAAACGTTTTAATAACTAATTTCAGTCGCACTTTATTTTAATGTTTAAATCATGCTGTTAACACACCATTAACGAAAACATTTAGCTCAATTAACTACTATTTCGCTGCTTATTATTAGTTAATAAGGTAGTAGTTGGGTTTAGCTATTGGGAAATAGGGATGTAGAATAAGATCCACTTTATACGTGCTAATAAACAGTTGATATCTTAATAATAGGTAGATAATAAGCCAGTAGTAAATGGTGTGAATTGTTACTTAAAGTGTTACCCTAATTTTAATGAATTTTTTTTGTCTTTGCCATGATGAAAGTACAGACTATTTGACAGGATGCTAGTATTCAGCAATTTAAAGGTTTAACTATGTTAATTGGGTTTGCTAGGGAAGTAAACAAGGAAAAAAAACTAGGCAAAAAATGTAAAAAATCTTAAATGGAAGTTTATTCCAACCAAACTAAAAGAAACAAGTATTCATTCCGGAGGAAAATGTAATAGCAAATACTTTGAAAAATACATTGTACTTTCTCTGTTATATATAAAAAAAATATATATTTAAAAATACAGAAGGGCTGATAATTTTGTCTTCAACTGTATTTAAAGTGGATTTGCATTGTATTTCATAAAGATGAGGATTCTGACTAAAGCCACTTTAATTTCTAACAACATAATTTGTCTGGGCTTCGTAGTTACAGTGCATACAGTGATATCACCTCTCACCTACTGTACACTCAAATCAATTTGTGCTGCTTGTTTAAACTACTTATTTAAAATGAGTTGAAACAACACCATTCGTAAGGTTTTTTGTGGGACATTCCACTTAAATTTGTAAAAACGATTAAGTTAACTTAATAGATTTGTGTTGGGACAACATGAAGGAATTATTTGGAACCAATAAAGTTTTACAGTGTACAGATTATGTTTGGGGGAAAAAAACTGTACTGAACTTGAATCATTTGAAAGCACGTTAGGAAATTGATTTGAATTGATTTATTTTTTCCAGTTCAGAGAGACTGCCGTTAAATGTGCCTCAGATTAAAATAGAAATGGACCCAGATGACAACAATGGCTTCTTCTGGAGGAGTCGAGGGTCTGAGACGTCCATCTAACTCTCCAACTGTTCCCATCTGCAGAAAGCCATTTGCCAAGGGACGTTTTGTAAAACTGTTCCCCAACACAGACCCTTTCTGTGAAGACTAAAAAACGGCTGAGAAACAGTTGCTGTCTGAATTTTTCATCTAAAATGAATTTTTTTTTTCTCAGCCTCCTATGTTTATGTTCAGTTATTTTAAAGGCAATGAAAAGAACATAGTGTTTATTATCACTGAACATACACACGGGAGCCTGAGAAATCATTTAGAAGACCGTTTTAGATGGCACTTGGGGGTTTTTGCATCTGAACTCCTTACTCGTCTTCCACTCAATTAATCACTTTGGTTTGCAAGTTGTCATCCTTAAACTGCTATGCAATTTAGTTCATTGTTTCATTGTAGAGAAATGCTGTAGCTGCTTTCCCACAAATATTCCCTCCATTATCCATCTAATATAATGCGAGTTTCTACCAAATTCACTTAACATGCCACTATTTTCCTTTCCTCTATTTTTGGGCTGCTCTACCTCTTTTTGACATGGTAGGCATTATGTAAAGAATAATAATAATAATAGCTTTTACACTTTTTTTATTTGTATTTTTATTTGCACGGCATGAGATTTTAATGTTGATCTTTTTTTAGTGTACATCAAACTACACACTTCTGTTATGATGAGAGAACTGTGACATAATATATTGTGCTATTTAATGATTAACTTTTTAATGATCGTTAATGCTATTAATCAACATTGATCCCGCTGTTTACTATCTGCTATCACATTTCAGTTGTTTGCTTTAACAAACTATGTTCATGCTTAATTATCCAAACATGCAGTTCCCAGAAAATGAAAATTCCTTCGTCATTGACTCCACGTCATTCAAATCTGTTTTGGTTTCTTTCTTCTGCTGAACACAAATCCAGATATTTTGAAGAATGCTTCAAACATTTTTCTTAATATTTCTACAGAAAGAAGAAACTCATAAAGGCTTTGAACCACTTGATGGGGAGTAAATGTAAACGTATTTATTTTTGACTGAACTATTCCTTCAAAAAGCCTAATAATTAATTTAGCAAAACTTGTTTTCATTTGCTTTCTCATGTGCTTATGGAAAACATAAAATGTCAACATGTGTAAACCTCATGTACTTCCAGGTCGGTTGTTCTGCGGATTATTTACTGTACCTAAGTGGCTTAAACCTGAATTGCAATAATACATTCAATTCCTTTAGGTTTAAGATAGTCTCATGTAATTCAGATCACTTTTTTTATTTTATTTGTGCATTATTTACGTGATGTCTAGTTATTGAATGTCATATTACAAGATGTGTCATTTGTAAAAAAAAAAAGAAAAGAAAAAGGAAAACATTTCAAAAAATGAAGAGTGTGGTACATGCATTGGACAGACAGTGAGACTTGAGGTGTGGATAGAAATATGTGTCATACAGTGTAATGAACAACCCAATATCATGTTGATTCCAACTAATTATTGTCATTATTCTCATCTTCCTGTCATTTTTCTTACGTTTTTGAAAAAAAAATGGAAAAAATATATATAAATCTATACAGATAGTTTATGGTATTTTCAGAATCAGTTTCTTTTAACCTTGTAAGTATAAGATTTTTAACTTATATTTTTGGGGGTACTTAAAAACAGATGAAATATATTGTGAAAGCATGTCTGGGGAAATTCTTGAACGTTAAACCATGCTACATATTAATTGTAGAGTGTGTAACTGATACATTTTTAATCAAGTTTTGTGACTTTTTAGAACAAAACAGCTGCAATTATTTTAGAGTTTATATTTTTCAAATGAAATGAATATTAAAAAATGGACAATTTATTAAATAGTCTCCTTGTTTCTTTGATTAATTGATTGATTGATTGATTGAGTGTGTGTGTGTGTGTGTGTGTGTGTGTGTGTGTGTGTGTGTGTGTGTGTGTGTGTCTCTGTGTGTGTCTCTGTGTGTGTCTGTGTGTGTGCGTGTGTGTGTGTGTGTCTTTTAACAACTTTGTGCTACTTTGTACAAATAACATCACACAACAGATCACTCATGTAAATGTTTTTGTAACCTTCAAATGTATTAATCCATACCACTATTTGCAATTATATTAACAACAACAAAAAAAGATTTAAAATGCTTCAAATAAAAAAGAAGTAGTTTATTTTTAAACTAATGCTGCTCCATCAGTGTCCATTAAAATGGGGGGTTATGGGTGGGTTTTTAGCCTCGCTATATATTTTGTTACATTTACAAATAATAATAAATGGCATTTAATTTATATTAATTGCAAATCATTTAACGTTCAAACATTATTCATCTGTAAGATCTGGGCAGTTACGTTAACATGACATAGTTGAATCCTGCTGTGTCTGGTAAGTTCAATTTCCATATACCTCCAGCGGTTCAAGATGGCACAATGTCACCATCAAGTGTTCATCATTAACACTGCACGGAGCGGCGGAATTATTTTTCTTTTCACAAACATCTTCCATAAATTGTTGCTTTCTTTCCAAACTTGAACCTGTTTTCATTAAATGTTCTTTTCATGTAATTCAGATTGTTAGTGACTTGTGTTTAAGTAATAGAATGTATGTATATGTATGTATAAAGCAGTTTAGCAGCAAACTTTGTGAAAACTAATATTTGTGTCATTCTCAAAACTTTTGGCCACGACTGTATATAATGTGCATTGTGTACAGTGACAATAAAAGGCATTCTATTCTATTCTATTCTATTCTATTCTTCATCAACCCACCAGTCTCTGCAGCTTCATCCACTGTTTTGATGGGGAGATAGAGTTGGACTGTTTAAGTTAATATATCTAATCTTGGACACTGCTAAACAATGGAAAAGATAAATTGTGTTATTGTGCAAGTGGTATCATATTTATTCAGCACTGATTCCTGGCGATTTTGTTGCAGTGAAGCGTTTTTGTCCATATTTGCATGTGACTAAATGGGAACTGATGCTTCGCTTGCTTTAAATGTGTTCAGATTAATGATACGCCTGGATGTGTAGTTTATTGTCTATTTGATGAACTGTGGTTACTAATTTCCTTACAACATTCTTTTAATTAAAGATACCAAAGACTGAGTTTTAGATTGTGATAATTATCTGGAGTGTTGTTGTTTTTTTTCTCTTTTCTCAAACCGATTGTCCTCCTAAACAGATTTGTCGTTGTTGTTGTTGTTGTTGTTTTTGGACTTTGGAGTAATGTTTGTATCATATAACAGAATTATAACTTTTAGATGTGGAAAATTAAGCATTTGCATTGTACCTTTTGAGAGAAAAGATTTAAAAAGCTATGCTCTGTAAATTTAGACCAACATCTGAACTTTGCATAAGTCAATGTTTGGCTCACAGTCCGTTATCCTCAAAATGTAAATAGTTTAAATCCTCTTGTTCATGCATTGCTTAGTGACTTTGAGAACTACATCAAAACAGTGAAAGACCATTCATAAATGTAGAGTTTGCCATTATTCGAATCTGGGCAGAATACCATTTTACGCAGAAAGAAAAGTAATGACTTGTATCACAGATTGTATCTGTATCACAGATTGAATTTCCTGCCGTTCACAGCATGAATCACATTCCAGAAGATTTTCATTCCACTCTGGTGCACTAGGTTGACTTATTTTGCATCAACGTTTGAGTAGTTTGAAGAAAATTACTTCAGTGCCGACATTTTGGTAAAAACCTTTTCGTCAGTATTTACAGGAGGTTTGATTTGGCTGTTACATGATTGAATGCTGGAAAAGAGACACTCAGAAGTGGAGGAAAAAATCAACTGTGAAGGCACCACACAGTCAATGTTTACATTGTTCAGGGACTGCATAATGAACTGGGAAAAGGGAAAGTATTTTAATACAGCCAAGGTGGCATTTTTATAGATCAATGCATAAAGTGTCCATAGGTTTTTTTGGCAGCACTTTACTTTTAGGCAGTGGTTTCAAACTCAATTCCTGAACGGCCACAGCTCTGCATAGTTTAGCTCCAACAACAACCTCCAACTCATTCATTCATTTTCTTTTCGGCTTAGTCCCTTTATTAATTTGGGTTCGCCACAGCGGAATGAACCGCCAACTTATCCAGCATATGTTTTTCGCAGCGGATGCCCTTCCAGCTGCAACCCATCACTGGGAAACATCCATACACACTCATTCACTACGAACAATTTAGCTTACCCAATTCACCTATAGCGCATGTCTTTGGACTTG